>BGPR01051515.1:0-10814 GCA_013235015.1 Araneus ventricosus
GAGATGAAGTAGGAGGACTCCCTTTCTTCCGTAATGCATTTTATTCTGGATTCTTGTATAATAAACAGACATTTTCTTAAACATCGAATATTTCAATCTATTTTCAGCAAATATTATACAAGTTAATAACATCGAAACCCAAAAAATCTAATTTCTTTTTTCCTTACTGTTCATACACACAAACTGTATGTCACCATTCATTTCATGACACTTTTCAAAATATATTTTAAAAAATTCAAATGAACAACCTTTAATTTAAAAAAAAAATAAATTATAATTAGTCACCTTTGGCGAACAGCTGTCCACCTGTAATACATCAATTGCCTGTGGCTATATTTGGAACTCTTATGAATTGGCGGTTGTAGAGGCAGAGGAGATGAAAATTCTTAAATAAAAATTGTCAAATCTAATCCAGTGGTTAGGGTTGCGGAACTATCTGGAAGGATAAATTTATTCTCAAATGTAGATTTTCTCGCATGTTATTATATTGTGCCAAATGATCTTTGATTTTATTAATTTTCTTTAAAATATATTATATTTTATGAACATTATATTTGAAATATCTTAATACGAAAAAAAATCTATGAAATAATTAATTCCAAATTTTATTAATTTCATGCACTCTGTTTTATTATTTATTATTTTACTTCACAACCAGGTATTACCTAAAGTAGAATCCTTTGTCTTAGTTCCAGGTATATGAGGGGTAGGCTTTCTGCCTTCCTGAAGAGTGTCTGGAGAAAGAGATTCATATATGCGCCTTGCTTCTGAGGAATTCCAAGCAAAGAGAGAGATTTGACTGATATAAGTCCAAAGTTGCTAAAATAAAGTACATCGGTTTATACAGACTTGGAAGAAGCTCTATCTGTAATTTGCCTTTCAGCTGGATTTCAGTGTAAATTGAACCACTCTGAGTTCTGAAGTTAGAGAAAATTTACCGGACTGCAAATGATCAATCTGCTGCTAAAGCCTACATAAGACGAAATAGTTTTGAATAATACTGGAATAAAAGAAGAAGAATCTCAGATAGAACCCATAACCATCTTCCTCCTGATTCATGCTCTGAAACCATAACCCTTCCACGCCTTAAGAAAGAATTTAAGCTCTGAAATTTATGTTGTTGACTTACAGTTACAAAATATTAGTTTCATTTGTATTTTTATGAAGTATTTTTGTTGATTTCCTGAAAAAAAACACCATATAATTTATTCTGGTTTAGTTTCAATTTAAAAAGCATTGTGTTCTCAACTTAATCATGAATTACACGTGCGTTAGTATTATTTTATAACCACCGCATGCAGAAGATATCAAAACAATGTATTTTAGACAATAATCAATACCGCCCACGTCATGGCATGCATACTTAAAATTATTAACTATACTCATAATTGTATAATTACAAGTTCCTATTCTGGTTACAGACAGTTTATATGAAATTCTGTAATTTGTCGAAATTAAAACTGTTATTATTCATATCTTTCTGTTGAGTCCAATACACTGCTTTCTCTAAACAGATAGACGTCTCCGTAAACATTATTAACAGATTAGTTTATGAAAGGAATATTTAATGACTGTGAAAATCAATCCCAAATGCATTAATAATCGTTGATTTAATGGCTAACTTTATATATAATTAATTCACCAATAACTCTACCACAAAGAATCCTTCCGGTCATATTAGCATCAGTAAATAGTTCAATGATTTACGGAACTTTACTGTATTTTTCTTGTATAACATGATAAATGTTCCTTTAAATGCTCCAGTTCTGCTTACATTCGACAAAGTTACAGTTAATTTGACGGAATCCAGACTCTTTACAGTAGTCGATAACTAGAAAGAAATCAGACTAGTAGTTGAAATAAACAGCTGTTTGAAAAAGTGATTATAAACAATGAGTTTAATCTACGAAAATGAACACGCTAATTCAGCTATTTCTACCGAAGTATTTACGTATTATTAGTAAGTTAAGCTACGCCTTAACCCTTTAAGACCGAGTCAGTACGATCGTGCAGGTTAGACCCTAGCTAGCATTTCTGCTTGTTGGATAGTTGTATGTAATAAATTCTGGAAAAGAACGACTGTTCTGGTTTTCAGAATATTTGTAGTGTCTATTTTTCGCAAAAGACTGCAGAGACAGTCCATATTTCAATTATAGTCGCGTCCAATCTCTTGGCAACAAAATGGGCTCAAAACATTTGAACTACTTATCTGTCGTAATTAGGTAATTATAAATAAATTTTTAATTACTTAGATACCAATTGTTAATTTAATGTGGAAATAAGTGAAAAAATAGAAAAATGTGTTAATTACGAGTTAATTTTTTTAGCTCGTTAGGAGTAATTCATGCATTGGACAGTAGGATCTAAGGGCATAGAATGGAAAGAAATTTTTTTTGTAAATAAAACATGAATTTCCAATGAAATGGTCACGAGTTCTCAAGAGGATATTTAAAAAATTCTTTTAGCTTAAAAAAATGCATGGTTAATGTCCTATCACATGACAATAAATATATTACATACATTACTCTGTTACACTTGGAGCATACAATTAGTCACTTAGCACATGTTCCTCAAGTGCCTCGAAAAAATGTACATCTCTGTGATTGCAAAAGAAAGATTTTCCCACTATCACCATTCAAATGTGACAAGCTCTTCCACAGCAACCACTTTGAAAGCTTCCTAACAAAGCAAGCAAGTCTCTTTACCCACTTTCTTTCAGTAAATTCCTATCCTTCTCCTTGGTTTATTGGTGGGCAAGAATGCTTTATAGTCGGCACACGTGTTTATAATTATTCAGTTCCCACGAAGAAAGTAGGTACAAGTCAAATTCACACTTACAGCGAAAAATACATCTGGAAATGCTCCTCCAGTCCAAAATTATCTTAGAAATTGCTGAGCGGTCCGTCCTTGAATGCATTCAGTATCCGGAACGAATCTATACACAATTTATATTGCCGGTGGAAATAGGGAGATCTAAAGAATACGCGGAAGAAAATTGAAGGAGGCCTTCGAACATTCAGAGAAGATGCTGCTATTAAAGCTTGAAGTTGCACGATACAGATATAAACAGTTTTTTTAGGAAACTTTGTTTTGTGTTAAACATAAAAGAAATCTATTTCTGTCTTCTTATTATTAAAAATTTATACGTATGTCTCATATTATTCAGATGTCTAGAAGGAGAAAACACTTACAAAAGAAAGAAAAAAAAGAGGAAAAAAATTGTGGTATTTACATTGATAAATAAAAACCCGAACGATCGTACGTTTTTATGCTTGCACAGAAAATGCCTAACCAGCACGATTGTACGGCTCCTGCATTTGAGGAGGGGCTAAATTTTTGAAATGATTTTTTGCAGTATTATTAACCTATGAACTAAAAAAATTAAATTTAAAGATGAAAATATTTTCGGTCTTAGAGGATTAAGAGATGAAACAGCATAGAAATAATTTTGCATTAACTTATGATGAGATATTACAGTTATTCTATCTGATAATCAACTTTTGAAGTGAAAGATAATTTCAATGCGATCTTGCGATAAATAGGATTTTTTATACAGTTTAAGTGAACGTAGAATGTAGAGTAATGGAGTGAAGCGTTATCAATTTACGTTCAAGTATATTGTTTTTTAAAAATTCAAATTAAATGAAATATTTAAGCAGAATGTCGCTTCAAACTTAATAGATTGCGCCATATCTAAATATAGTTGGAATTAAATCGAAAGTTTTAAAAACAATTGGTTTGTTAAAAAAATTCATTTCCTTAAAATATGGTTTATGAAATTTTTAGCTTCTTGTTTTCTTTTCGAGGAATTAAATAATCTGTGGATCAATCAAGTGGTACAGTACCTACGGCAATAGAAAACCATTGCACCGCAAAACTCCAAACATAACTCACAAGGGCAATACCTGACGCACTTGACATTAATTTTATTCAAAATCCGTACATTTTTAAGTTAATACAACATGAAAGTCACAAGTTGTTCAACCCAATCATTTTCGAGGAAATCAAGAGAAAAGTTTATTTAGATTCGGGAGAACCCGAAGAACCGGGAACTGCCTCCATTTCCGAAGAGAAAATATAACTGTCATTTTTTTATTCATTAACCATAAATATTAGCAAGAAGGATATGTTCGTCCAACTGTGATTTTAAAACTTTCGTATTACGAAGCTCTGGCTTTACCCACCGTCATCTCGTGACTACAGCTGCAGCGAATTGGTTAATATTCTACCTGATGAACTTTTCAATCGATATTTGGAAAATGATTGAGTAGTTCAACTTGTGGCCTGCATTCTGTCTGGTCCTAAGGAACTACTACAAATGCAGGAAACTTGAAAAAAAAACTGTGACCAGTTCATCTGGTTGTCAGTAGTCATGGAGCTCATTCATGGTAACTTTCATTTTGACAAAGCAATTTTTGACTGACCTTCCATGATACCCTAGAGTAGTAATGCGATTGATTTGATCAAACTGCTGCACTGGGCATTCGTCTTTTCATTTTAGTTATTTGATTCGATGTAAGATCGAATCTTTTAAAATTCCAGACTACTTTCAAGTATCCAATAAAAGAAAAATATATATGCAAAATTTATAAGAATACATTTTACTTTTAAACTGGTGTGCTTTTCTACGAAATTTAGTTATAAAGTATCCGAACTGTGTTTGTTTCTCATGAAGGAATTAGTTCCTGAATAACAAGATAGTGTAGTGAAAGTAATATCTAGCTGTAGTAAAGTGGCTACGTCAGTGATGGGGAACCTGCGGCCGTAAGGGCGTATGTGGCCTTCTTGAGTTTCTTATGCGGCCCTTCTAGTTATTTACAATTTGTACTGAAATATATAATTGTCTGTAATATAATATTAATTACAGAACAATAACCCTTAATTTTCTGCTCGTGCGGTCTTTTGCCAACTGCGAGGTCTGTCAGCGCAAAAAGTTCCTGGTTAAGTAATAAGCGATTCGATCATTTACAACATCACCTAACGGCGAAATTCGTAGCTAGCGTTCTTATCTCGAAAACAGGAAAATAATGAATTGCCTAAGGTGTTGGACATAATATAATTAATTCAAAAAAGACACCTTGTACACATTAAATGCTAAGAATGGGACATATTCACAGCGCATTTATTTTGTCGCGATTTCAAAGTTGTGAAATCACGTATGATACCGTTGATAATTACCTATTTATAGTAACAACGTTAGTTTGTTGGAGGTGAAGTATGTTTCTCTCTGTCTCTGCTAAATCAACTCATTATATTTAAGGTTGTCATACCACCACAATAAGACCTATCGCCAGGCCAAACAAGTCTAATACGCAGCATTCGGCTTAGTAACAAGAGAATGTAGATTCCATTTGAATGAAGATATTCTAACTATATGGGCATGATTAAAACTGGTTTCGTGAATAAGATATCTTAATGCTTTTAAAGCGGGAAATCTTTAAAGTTTAGAGCCATTCAAAGTGTAATCTTCTTCATATGAATACAGGATATTTCATGAATTCTGTTCTGTGGATCTGCACTTAACAGATAAAAGGCCAATGTTTCCATTAAGAGTGTAACAACTTTAAAATTGATTTTAGAATAAATTTTGATTAATATTGAGTTGGAAAAAACTATTTATAATGGAGACAGTTTGAGTTTTCAATACGGAAACCATGTTTGAGACAAAAAAAGCGTTTGAAGCAAAGAAATACATAAAAATTTCCATTTTTACAATTTTAATTTTTTTAAAAAATCCAAAATGTCTACAAATCGGTAGACGTAGTCAGGGAAGGTACACTTTACTGAAAACATAAGATATTATTAGATTAATAAAAAATTAAATTGCTATAATTCAAGAATCTTTTATGTTCCTAATTGTGAACACTGGCGAGTCGTCAATATTCTGAGAAAGAAGGAAATTATGAAGGAAGGAATGTAAACAAGGAGAGGCATATATTGCAAAATATCGTACTTAATATAGTTGCAGTAATATCACATTAGTTGTTTTGTATGAATAAACAGAATAAAAAATATATTTCATGTATTTATAAAAGACCCTTTGCTAGATTCATGCATTTCTTCATTCTTTGCATTTGCATACCCATTTATAGTCTAAACGTAGGCGAGGATTTATTTCAGGATATATATATTGCAGGGATTTTTTTCAGTTTAAATTTTCACTACTTCTCCGAATTCTTAATATCTTTGCACCCTGCTTGGTACTTTGGCGAGAATTATATTCGCCGCTGAAATATTTCTCTTTTGTGGATTTCTGAAGATAAAAATAGACGAAATGAAATAGACAGTGCATATTTGTTCAAACACCAAAGAAATTCGAACATATTGACAGAAGAAATTTAAAAGCACGCCAGACTTCTTGAAAGAAAACAAAATAGATCGAACTTGTTTGAGATAAAAAATAAAGAAAGACAGTATGATAGAAAACAAAATTTATACCGGAAAAAGAAATTACATTGTTAAAAAGGTCAAGAAAAAACAACTTTTTAATTTATTTTGGGATAATAGGTTTTCTGAAATGTTATTATTGGCTTTTCAAACAGAGGACCCGAATTTATATCGGAGTTAAAGTAACAACTGGTGCAATTTTTTTCCAAGGGAGAACGAATAAAGAAGATCAATGTATATCTTTGAAGTATATTTAAGAGGAAATATCAACTATATGTGATTACATAGTAAGCATATTACTGAGCACGTTCCTTGTTATTATATGATAATATATGGTGTTAAAGCTACGTTATATCAACATAATTTCCTGTTTCTTCATAAGCAATAGAATGGCAGATAGTGAAGTAGGCTCTAGAATATTTGAAAAGCAAAATTCCAAAGAAAGAACATGAGCATAGAATATGCTTTATAGTTGGAAGATAACACCAAAATCTTAGGTATAATGCAAGAAGCAAATTCTGATATTTAAGTCATATAAGCACTATTAACATGTAGATTATGGGTATACAAAATGTTATATATCTTTGTAAGATGGAATTAGACGAAAAATAGGAAACTCCTTTTGTCTCTCTTCAAATCTTAAAAAAAATAAATCTATCATTTTCACTGCCCTAAAGATTACAGTTCTTGATTTCCTCATTAGCAATCAGTCTACCCTTTAGAAATGGGAGAATATATTAGGATAGAAGAGAAAAACCATCTTTATGTGATTAGAGACTTCTCAAATTAGCTATGAAAATAGAGTAAAATCAGAGATTTACAATAATTGTAATAGCTCTTTACGCAGGCGGAAAAAATAGCCAGAACAGTATCTGTATTGTCCATCCATTACAACTTTCCCCCCTTTGCTAATACATCGAGTTGAAGAAATGTAAAAGTTTGGGTAAGTTTGGGAAAAGGGTAAGTTTTAAAACAAATTTTTAATGCAATATTTTTTAAGCGCTTTTTATTTAACTCGGCTTGTTTTATGTTCATAAAGACGGAATTTTATAATAAGTGCTTCCTTCACTTTCTTATATGGAGAGTTGTGGCATTTTGTGTACTTTATGATAATGTGCGATATTTGAATATTTCAAACACTAATAACCAATTAATTGAATGTTCTAATTAAATTATGATTCTGTACCACTGGTTCCATTTCGCGTACTAAACTATAGAATACTAAAATGATTACTGCATTGCATAATTTATAAAATAATGATGTACAATTTAAAAAATAAAAAGCTAAAGATATTAAAAGTTTTAAAAAATGTTTAAAAATAAACTTTTATTAGTAAAATAAAAAGTAGAATTTCTTTTATGGATAATCTGGCGAGAATGCCAAAACATGAAAACATGCGGTGATGAAGTAAATACAGCTGCTGTACGCATAAGATAGAATATTATTAAACATAAAATACTAAAATATAATATGAATGTGTTTAGAGCCCAATTTTCTTAGAGTAGTTCTAACAAATCGTGACGCTTTTACGTTTTTGTTTTGACCCCAGATGTTTTATTGAAAAAACGCGATGTGCATCACTTGAGGTTGACTCGGCTTCATATATTTTTAGATTGCATTCTGTATCTTGCATAAGGAAATAAATGAGAGACCTTTAAACACCGCGTTAGATAAATGTTACATTTTTAAAAGTGTATTTTTAAAAATATATATCTTTAGTTATAGGATTAAAAGTACTGAAAACGAAAGAAGAAAATACTCTCAAAGCAGACTTGTATTCCTTTGTTGAGAACAGTTAGTTTAGCTCTGCTTACAGAAATAATGTTTACTCCGTTTTCGAACCAAAAATAGATTAAGTAAAATTCCTAAATATTTCAAATACTTATTAAGAAGGTTTATTCTGCACTAAGCATGATAAATTAAATTGGAAATAAATATGAGTTTGGCAGTAATAATTGGAACGAAGTATTTCACTGTAATAAATTCAAATTCAATAAATCATTAGACAAAACATTCACGGATATTCCAAAGTTTGTTTTGAGACAAGGTTCAAAGTCTCACTTCTCTCCTCCTCCCTTAAACGGGGAAATTCGAATTTTATTTCTAGACTCGACTCGAGGTGCCAATGTAGGCAGACTTTTCTTCTCCCGCTAGCCACGCATCGAGGTCCCAAATTGGAATCGGCGGATGGAGTTTTGGATTTTGAGTTCTTTTGAATTCCACCACTTTGAATCCATTTGCTCCAAATTTCATAGGTTTTCAACCTTGACGATTGGTTTTTCCTTCTCGTGTTCCAAATACTCCAATTTGGACAATTTTTTGAACAATTTGGCCCGCTTTAGGCAATTTATAATTGATGCTAGATAATATGCCTAGTTACCTTTGTGTTCTTATTGTGACGTCACAAGATCATTTTGTCGTGTAATTGTGACATCAAATGAATGGAATTCATTAAATTTCTGATCCATGAAAGATAAAAAATTATTTGCTATTTAACTCGTGCTCATTATTCAATGAAATTTCCAAATCTAAAAACTGAAATGTTTATTAAAAGAATTGTGCTTGACGAATAAATAATAGACAATTAGCATCTCTGTAAATCTGTGCTTAAGAAAAAATTTTTATCTATAGGAGGAAAATCTTTATTCTAGGATGCCGATAGAATTGATAAAAAGAAAACAGATGTACAGTATAACTTCGATTAACCGTCACTGTCTGGACGAGGGCTGTGACGGTTAACCGAATCGATAGATAGGGGCCGTTCAAATATTACGTAAGGAGGTTTTTGGTAATTTTTGACCCGCCCCTCCCCCCTTGTCAGCAAAAATAAGCAAATCGCAAACCCTCTCTTATAATTACGTAAGCAAACGGCAACCCCCCCCCCGTTCTTTTTTTTTCACAAAACGTGTAACAGTAATAATCTAATTTTAAAAATTTTAGGACTTAATTCAAATAAAAAACTCTAACTCGCGGCTTAAAATGAAATATATATATATATATATTTAATTTCCTTACAATTTTGTTTAAGAAAATTTCTTAGTTTATCACAATCTTAAAAATTCAAGTTTAATTTTCATTTGCCAAATTTAATTTTTCTTTCAAATTTAATTTTTTTAATTAAATTATTTTTGCAAGTTACAAGAGATTTTCGGAAATAAAGTGGTTTTAATGTCTTACGTAAGCATTACTCATACCCCCTCTCCCCCCTTGTCAGCAAAAATAAGCAAATCGGCAAGCTTACGTAATATTTGAACGGACCCATAACAGAAATATCTTAATATAAATGTGCAGTAACGTGATAGAATTGCTGGCTTGGAACGAAAATGTTGGGTGAGAGAAATAAAAGTGAATAATACATACATATTGTATTTAATTTTACAAAGCGGTCAATATAAACCTCATCATATAAGTAGCAACGTACAGTATTGTAATGCCATAAACATACATTACTTTTTACTTTTTTGACAATGACGGATAACAGAAAACGACGACGTTAAGCGAGTGACGGTTAATCGAAGTTTTACTGTATTTAAATTTTTGAGGATTTTTTTTCTTATGAACTGGTACATCTAAATGGTATATCTACTCGCATTATCCAATAAAAATTAACAACAAAAAAAGAATATCCATGGCTAAAAAAATTCTTATACGCTGAACATACTTCAAATGTTTTAAATGTTATTTTAAGTCTTATTATAAAGAAATCTAACAAATTATCATAGAAATAATTACCAAGAATGACTCACATCTTTTAAGGATAAAATTTTGAGGGTTTTTCTTACTGTGAACATTTGAACTGGTACATCTAGTATTTGTGGACAATATACCCTAAAAATTAATAACAGAAAAGAAAATCCATGCCTAAAAGGGATTCTTATTAGCTGAACTTAATTCAAATGTTTTAAATGTTGCTTGAAGTCTTAATATAAAGAAATCTAATAAATTACATTTCAAATAATTACCAAGAATGACTCAAATTATTTTCAGGATCAAATTTTGAGGGGTTTTCTTCCTGTGAACATTGAATTGGAGCATCTAATATTTGTAAGCAACATGTCCTAAAAGTTAATAGCAAAAAAGAATATCTATGAATAAAAGAAATTATTATACGCGGACTATATGTAAAACGCTTTAAATGTCATTTTAAGTCTTAATATAAATAAATTTAACAAATTACCTTTGAAATAATTACCAAGACTGACTCACATCATTTATGCTAGGGAGTGGAACAGATTTCAATGTCTAAAGAGAAAAATAAATTCCAGTGCAAAGCAAAATATTTTTTATGTTGCGTTGAATTAAAAATGAAGAACTCGCAATGATAAGAAGAAATAAAAAATATCCTAGCAAACAAAAAGTTATGACACGTTTTATTGCTTCGGATGAAATGAGTTTTCACTTCCACGACACTTTTCAAAAGTTCTCT
>BGPR01051516.1:0-10813 GCA_013235015.1 Araneus ventricosus
ATCAAGTTTTGGGGTATTTATAGAAGTTTGTATGTTTCATTTTGAATCAGCATTCGAAAAATTTTTTTTCTGCAAAATACCCAGTTTTTGGGTATTTACCCAGGCCTTGGGTAAATACCCGGGTATATACCCAAAAACTATTTACCTACCCACTGGGTATTTTCCCACCCCACATCACTGGATACACTACAATATAAAAGTTGGATTTTTCTTTTTTCCACAAATCTATTTGCCCCCCATCTCATATAAATATGCTTCTTTTTGCTTTTAAATGTATTAAAATCATAAGATTCATACTGCGATTGTGTTAGATTTTTTTCTTGAATATTTTTCCTGAGCTCAGCCTTTGAAAAGTATAAAAAAACTACTTTACAGACAATTTCATTATCAAAAATTTGTGTAATGGAAGGTACGAAATAATTGAAGTTCGTTTCATTCGTGCCGAAGTTCGTTTTGAAAGCATCATAATTTTCAAATATGAGGACCTGAATATTAAAAAAACGATTAAAAAGCTTTCTTTTTTATGACTTTAAAACTAATGACAGCGGAGTTTATGAAAGCTCTTTCCATGTTACAAAAAATTAATGCTGGTTTTTTTTGCAAATAATAAAACATATTTTTTAATAATAATAGAGACAATAGAATATTAAATTTAAGCCGTTGCAATTTCATTCAACATTTTACATTTTAGATGTCCCTTGCGTGCTTAAAACTTGAGGCAATTTCTAAATACAGTATAATGAAATGAATGAAATCTAAAGCAATCAATCATTATTTTCTGACAACTTTATTATAGTTTTCTAAAATTTTGAAACATGCTCTCAGGAATAAAAGAATATGAAACAAACGCTTGATTTTTATTTCTATTCATTTTTGCATTATATTATGAAAAAGGAAAGTATGACTAATAATTCAGCAATTGTATGAACTATATAATGTGTAGTCATGAGTCATGTAAAATGCTCAATCCCGGTTTAAATCTAAATCCATTGCCCAACTACCATTTACTGCTTGTAGTATGATTTCATAGCAAAACGCTAGACAGCCTGCAAGTAGATATAGAATATTATCATACTAGCTGTTACCGCGACTTCGTGTGCGAAGAATTTGAATTATTAATTTTTTTTTAATTCACGAATGCAAATGTTTTGTTACATGTTGAAAGGCGAAATTAAAAGTTTTGATGGTTTATAAGGCATAAATGGACGACGAACAGGAGTGTCTGCTGTTATAGTTACGTAATTTGTTTATCTATGCTAACACACTTTTGTGTACTACATTTTTTGCACGGATGTAGAGGTTTGGTGGTCTGGACACACATGAACACGCCATGTATGCCCATGCAAAAAATATGGTTTCCCAAATGTACGCTTGTCATTTTGAGTGCCTGGCCTTGAGCCTGACAAATGCTATTTTTAAAGGGAATTGTTACCTTTTGAACTGGGATGGTAAATCCTTCGGTATTATCGGAATGCGTGGAATTAAAACAGTCTCTCCTCTCCCTATGCCAGTCATAACAGTAGCTCGCACGACGTTTGGACCTAAGTGTGTAATTTGAAACCGTGTGCCATTGCGCAGTCTCAGCACACCGAGGTTACGTATCAATAGTATTGGAACACCGACTTTTAATCTCATCTTGTCGAAAATTACCCACGATAATTCTAAGGAGTTGAAGAACCCTACAGGATATGATGTTACTTGTTATTGCCCATTACCGTATCTACAGATAGATATTCTGTACTACCTCCCTTCATTTGTGACATTTTCTTTTCATTTAACTGACCTAAAATTTCATTAGTCAGTGCCAAAATAACCCATTCAACAACCATTCTCTATTGCTCATATTAGCTTGTAGTGCAGGATAAACCTTGTTTATCAGTTCCCGTGTGCTATGAATAATTTTGAAAAATCCCCCTTTCAATTTAATACACTGTTTGAATCTCTTATATGGACCGTTATCAATTTTCAAAAGATTAGTCCTGATTCAGTGTCGTTGAAAAGTTGAACTCTCATATCTGTAGTGAGTTTAATTTTTTGACATGCTCCCGTAACAGAGACTTCATTAAACATGCATTTAATTCATCCACCGGTGTCCCATAGTTATTACAGGTTCAATCTGTCTAAAATTGCCTGACATCAATTCCGCCATCTCTCCCATATTTGTTTGGTTGTTTTTAATATCTTTCACAATTTGATTTAAAGCTTCAACGCTCTTTTTTTGGGATATTGTACATTCGTCCCAAACTGATAGCTTACAATGCTATAACATTCTACAGCTCTCACTACTGCGTCATCAATTTTTTTTGTCTTTCCGAATTTGAGATAAGCTAATTTGAATAGATTGAGAAGGAAAGACTTTCAAATACCACCAAGAGCGTCCAGAAAGAATAAACTACCTTCACCACTTTCAATCTATTTCAAAACATTATAGAAAATTATTTTGTTCTTTGTTCAACTGTGGAACGAGCTCAGTTAGTTGCTGTTGCAATTCTTCTGTATCGTGGGGCAGTTTCTGCAATTAGGTTATTAATAATTTTCTCTATCCTACTCGGTCTACTCATTCCAAAATTCGATAGATCTTTACTAGTTATCGCAATATTTCTTAGTCTTCTACCTAATTTAATTGTCCGTTACTGTAAATTGCATCATTGTACTCAATGGTATCATCATGCCCTTATAATCTGTGGAATATATCATCCACCATGCTATGTGTCATCCGCTTCTACCATTCAAAATAATACATAAAACAAAATATATCTTCGTATTTTTTCCTTTAGTTATAATTAACATTAGTTTTTAAATTTTAATCTAAAAACTCTTGCAACTATATCATATCTATCAATAGATTTCTGTCCCGGCGTCAAATTATCGACAATTTCTTGAATAAAATCTGAAAAGGAAAAGATATAAATATAAATAACTAAAATTAAATAGACTGCAAACCCAAAAAATTAAAAATTAGCGTCGAGTTGAGTATTTTTTATTCCACAAATTAATTTATTTCTTTTCTTAGCAAGATCACACAATAGCGGTTTCCTTTATGATCACGCGATGTTCGACTTTAAAAATAAGTTATTCCACGTGTTTACTCTTTTATTAGGCATCACGTGACCGTTGATTTTAAAAATAAGATATTCCAAATGTTTACGCATTCCTTAAGGATCACATGACAGTTGATTGAAAAATAAAGTAGTAATCTTCATCGCGAATCGCTGAGTCAATGGGCCTTTCTCTTTTTTATTATTTAATTGTTGTATGTAGTAACAAATATTTAATTTATGATAAAATCACATATCCTATGTCCGTTCCTGGGTTTCAAGCTACTACCCTGCCAATTTTTATCCAAATCGATTTGGTAGTTGTGTCGTGAAAGCGTAACAAACAGACAGACACACTTTCGCATTTATTATATTATTAAGGATTAAGGATATTTATTTGTAGCGTGAGTAGTGCATGACGCCAAGTGATCTCATTGTGTCTCAATTTTTAATATTGAAATTGCATGCAGAATATTCAAAGAAATGAATGGAAAATAATACAAATTATCCACCCAGATACGCACAATTGCACTGAGAGTACTTTTCTAAAATAATATTTATCGATTATTAATCTGACAATAAGGCCTACATTCTTTTCACAATTAAAAAAGGAAATATCACCTAGAATATGGTTTGTTAAATCGATTGATTTCAAAAATGGTTCCAATTTATGATGATCATAAAATAAAGTTTAAAATTAAAGCTTCATAATCCTGGTATCTGCCATTGGGACCTGTAACACATTGTTAGGGTTTCTAGTAAAATGGTCTGTTCTTTCAGAATGTCAATGAGAAATTTCAGTAAAATCGTACAAAATAAGGATGAAAATTACTTCTTTGTATTTCATAATATACATCTGAACTCTTTAATACATGCGAAGGAGATGATGAAGTTCAGCTAGACAAACCTGACTGTATAAGAGAAATAGGCAGTCCTTATTGTTAACAACGGACATTTGTGCTAAAGACCATTCAGATAATTTTTAGTTCTTTTTTCGAAGCTTTTACACCCAAATGAGGAACAATTAATCAAATCTCGTATGTAGCGCTGGTTGGCATAGTCTTTCTACTTTTCAAAAATATACCTATTCAATGCAATAAAAAATTCACCTATTTCAATGCATGGGATTTCATCCATGGAACACTTCTTCCGAATGGTTGAAACATGCACTTTCAGTTATTTCTTTGTCAGTCTAGTTACTTTTAAGTTAATTTAACCCTCTGAGTGTTTCACACGTATTTCTACGTTGACCTTGGACTACCCCAAAAGCGTAAAACACGCATTTCAACGTGTGGTCGAAAACACCCCGAAATCGGTTTGCACTGAATTTTACGTTCATTGTGAACTGTCTCTAAAGTGTAACACACGTACTTTTCCGAATTTCTTACCCTCTTTCTGTGTTTGACATCTTGATTGATTATCTGGGGAGAGCAACGGTCAGCACAATGAAGACTGATAAGGATGTACTTACTGCAAATTAGGGATGTCACAGGATCCGAAACCCCACTTTCCCCTGTGGTGTGGGGAATTTTAATGCTATTTGCATTGAGGTTATCTTTCCAGAAGAATTGCAGTGTCGGATTTTTTTTTGCATTGTGTGTGTCGGAATTTGGAATCGCATTCCGGATTAGTTCGGTTTAATGTCAGCCTGGTTTGATGCTGTATTATGTTTCAAGTGCTATTCTTTTAATACAATTTATGTTATATAAGATTTTTTTTCAATGCCTCAATGCTTTAAAGATCCATATCGAATGGTTACGTAAAATAGATATTGTGGTTTAAGTAAAATAGATTTTGTTCCAATACCGCATTGAAGCATAAAAAAATTGAAAGCCTAGGGGGTTCCTATGAAAATCTGCTATTTATATATAGTTGAACAGTGTTCTTGAATCAACACATTTTATCCACGTTCAACTAGTTTTATGATATTAATGTAAACTTCTTTCATATTAATAATCTCCATCTACTCATTTTTCCTTTATAAAAATAGAGTAAAATTAAATTTTTGTCAAAAAATAGAGCACATTTTAAGGTATATGAAAATGATGCATTATTTTTATTGTTTTATCTTTCAGATCAAATCGAAAATTTCAGTTTTACAATGATTATTTCATTATATAGAATTGATTTTTATTAAAAAAATTAATTTTCAGGTTTAAGTGTAATTTTTTTAGACTAGAACAAATTTTAACTTCATTATTACACTATTTAGAAAAATATCTTTTAAATTCATAAAAATTACAATGAAAAAATTCATTCCGAAAAATAATTATTATTTTATTAAATAATTATTATTCGGAAATCTATTTTTAGGTCACTCTGAACTGAAAAAATAACGTACATGGAAATAAAAGTTAAAGAAAGTGGAAGAAAATTTTATTTTTTACATTGTAAAATATTTTCTTTTTGTTAAAGGCAGGGGAAAATATAGTTTAGATGAAAACGTTATCGACTAAATTTAATGTTTGGGTGTGTGATCTTATCAGACTTTTAATAATCTTATTATGAGACTGATAATATCTGCAGTCTAACTCTCTTACGTTTATTTCAATAATCAATGAAAATGTTTATTTCTCGCTTAAAATAAAAGAAGACAAAAATATTTCTCAGAAAATATTATACGAATACTGTATTTGCGCATTAGCTCCTTGAAGCACAATTTTTTTTCTGATGTGTTATTAAGCATTCTTCTATAAATGATTAAATCTATATAGCTAAATTGAATTGCTTTCGGTAAATGCCATGCCAACTGCAAGTTAAATTTTCATTAATGCTCTGAGAAAAGAAATCCACTAATATATGTTAGAAACTTTGATACATCCAGATCCACTAATAACAACTTTGAAGACTGTTCTTCCAGTAATAATAGCAGTCCCTGGCTTTAGATTATTTCAAAATATTACTGTCACATGCCAGATCATGTGTTTTATCGCAATATCTTGTGTGCGTGCTGTAATTTGTAAAGTATAATTTTTTAAATAAAATTCTGATTTATATATACGTTTTTATTTTCATTCTGAACTGTAATGGATAATAATGAGACTGTTATTTATTTTCCAAGTTGTATGATATATTTGAATTAGATCTATAATTTTATTTTTTTTAAAAAAGCCTAAAGTGTCTGCTTTATGTTAGTTAAATTCCCTTTATATTTGGTATGAAAAGGCCCAAAAATATTTTTGAATACCACACCGAAAACGTCCAAGACATCTATAAATTGTGAAAAGGCACCTGAATAATTTCGAATAGGTGTTAGATTTTTCTCCTTGTTCTTTGATTTTGCCAAGTTTGCAAAAAATTGTCTGTAGAAAAAAAAATTCAATATTTTTTTTATTTCGTAGCTAGCGCATTTTCGTAAAATTGATAGAAAAAAAAGTTTGATCGTTTTTACTTTCTAGTAAACGAAGTATAATACAAAGAGAAAGTATTATAATCGTCGGTCGTAAATTTCAACACGAGATTTTGATTAATCTCCAAGTTTTAGACCTCCATGAGTCCGAAAAACACAATTTTGGAATTTTGTTTGTGAACATGGTAACTCAAAAACGGTTCAAGCTAGAAAGACGAAATCTGGTGTATGGACTTTATACAAAATTAGTATATTTCAATCTATTTTTGGATAAAGTCCGTAAACTGGAAATTTGTCTGTTAGGGTTCATATGAACACGATAACTCAAAAACTTAAATAGCTAGATAGATAAAATTTGGTACACAGTTTCAAAAATTAGGAATGTAGGTCCGTATTAAATTTTGGACGAAATCCCTCGAAACGTTGACTGTCTGTCGGTTTCTGTAATCGCATGCTTGTAAACACTATAATTCCCAAACGCAACGACTTAGATAAATGAAATTTGGTATGTGGTCTTTTAACCCTAATTGTCCAATTTTCGTTTCAATCGGGTAAAAAAAACATCTAATGCCCCTGAAACTCAATATGGCATTACTTTTCGATAAAAAAAATTATAAATAAAGAATTAAATTTAATTTTGAAAAATTCGCGACTGCATGCTCTAATACTTGGACTATAGTATCAAAGTTTCAAATTTCAGGTGAATTAAACTTCCGTTTATTATAATAGAAGATAATCTCTTGCGTACTGAATAAAGGTATATGAATAAGCTATTTCTTCCAACATTTAGTGCATTGGTTTTCTAAATGTAATCTTTAGTTTGAGGATTATTAACTCGCCCTCTTAAAAAGCATATATAACAAGTTTCAGTACAAAAGGCTTGCAGTATATTGTTTTATTTAAAACATTATTCAGGGGTTAAGAAGGTTATTTATAATCCTTCATATGTATTAATTATTACCGGCTATTTTGGAATATAGATTATTATGTGACTATCTATATAATAAATGTTTATGTGCATACAAAACGGATTAAGCCAGTTAAGCTCCGTTTATATTTGTGATCAGCTCTAAATTTTTTTTACCTTTTATCGAATACTAAATCAAGAAACAATATGAAAAGTTTTATAGCGCCATCAGAGATTAGTAAAATATATATAAATGGCATTGTTGTTGATCCTTAAAATTAAGGAAATAAATTTTACATTCGTAGACTAATATGCTGACATGTAGACAGAAAATAAATTGAAGTCAAGAATATAAAAAAGACAACTAATAATATGAAGTACAGCCAATATCTAAAATACAACTATTAATAATAATCAAATTAATTGAAGTCACAGACATCTAAAGAATATCAACTTTCATGCTACTTCGATGATGTTCCTATTTTTTGAAACTCACAACATGAAAAATAAGTAATATAGCCTTCATTTTTTTGGCCCAACGGTCTGGCATTTGTCTAGTCTAACGGTGTTTATTTTTGTCATCTGGTGTTATGGACACGGGCAATATGCACAATGAGGCGTCTCGAAGACATGAAGTGTAATTTTGTCACACGACAGGTGGGATCTCCGAAAGCAGTAAAACCTAGTTTAAATAGGTTCCAAGCTGAATAGAACGGATTCTTGCGGTTAGCCCGCCCCTCGACGGGGGTTGCTGATTGCCCACTATTCAGAAGGGGGGAAGAGACTTGATCTGCTGCGCTTTTGAGACAATCTTCTGTTGGGAGGAAGACACACTTTTAAAACAGATAAAGGTTCTGCAACCCCTCGCTTTTCGAATCGCTTTAGAAAGAAGACCGAACCACTCAGAGGGTTAAAGACTAAACATGTATGAGGGGTCATGAACTACCTCATCATAAACTAGGAGGTGGTTGCATGCGGTCTGTGTTGTTCTATATTCAAGAACCATTCCAGCTTTCACGAACAAAGTCTATTTGAGAACAAACACATAAAATGGACGGAAGACGATAAAAAAGAAACATAAACACTTGACATTGGTCAGTAACACACAAATTGTGGGGACTCATCAAGAATTATCGTTCTCTACATCGAGTTGCATGACCCAACTCCCATATGCTCACATATTCACTAAAATGGAACAACAAGATTTGCACTTTCTCACGATGAACCACATGCCATAGCGACGCAAAAATTCGTGTCCGTGGAGCATTTTAACCCTTAAATGCCCAGTGTTGCCTTTAAGCCAAATGCCCAATTTTATCTTCTAAAATCTTGAGAATAAGACTGAAGCTCTAATGCCTGTTGTGGCGAATAGGATAATAGGATACATATTGAAAATTTTATTAAATCAATTTACAACATATAGATAACAGCCTGAGTGCTGATAAAAAAATAAAAATATATTACTATTTTTCACTTGCTGCATCTTTTTCGCTTTGTTTGGACGCTTGAGAATACCATGTTTTTATGCTACAAAGTTGAAGAAAATTCCTTATCCGTATTATTATTTATTAAATTCATCTGTTTTTAGCATTATAGAATTTTATCACGGAAATTTTTATTTTAAAATAAAGCTCAGTGTTGTCAGTAAAACAAACTGCTTTTTAACCACACTTAAAACGAAATACGACGTTTTAAAGTGTTTTTCACATGTTTTATTCAAGAAATGAAAGTCAAAAAACATTTTTAAATCAATTTTTTAAAAGTCGGGCTTTTAATGGTTAAAACATATTTCGATGACATTAATAAGAAATATTTATTCGTAATTTGATTTTGAATATAAGAGGAAAATCAAAAAGTCGCACTTCCAATCAATACATTACATGTTAGACGTTCATTAAATGTTCAGAAACTGAGGCAATTTCTAGAAATATTAAAAGGAAGTGAATGAAAATTCAAGTTGTCTATTCTATTATACCATAATCTAAGTGGATTCTGAAAGTTCGAAACATGCGCTTAAATTAAATTGAATTTGAAAGAAATGATAAATTTGCAATTCTATCAGCTCTTGCTTTACATCATCACATGGGACTCAAAATTAATATTTCAGAAATTTTTAACTAATGAACAATTCATCGATGTCAATGTCTCATATAATACATGAGAAATTCTGTTTAATGTTGAATTCATTGCGGATGTATCAGTTGCTGCTTGTAGTGTTGCATCACAGCGCAACGCAAGAGAACATGCATTTAGATGTAAAATTACTTATACAGCTTCATTTTTCATGTAAAGGCAATGTCAGGAGAATTGATCCCATTAATGTCCCGATCTTTTCATATTGAAATATCATTAAGAATTCTTAAAAAAATTGAATACTAAAAAATTGAATAGAAATAAAAAATTAATGAAATAGCCTAAATGTACTGGGTGACCTTAAAAGCGATATTCAAAATTAATATTTATCGAATTGTTATTTTGCATTGTTGCCCACTTCAATTTCCCAATGCGAAATGGAATTTCTTCTGTAATTCCATTTGATTGATTGCTTCAAAAACATCATTTTCAATTTACTTTGAAAACAGAACATATTAAAAATTAAAGCTTCTACATTCAAACACTTGCACTAAAAGTAGGAAACATTCTGACCTGTAATTTGCTGTCAATGGTTTTTGGAAAATATTCAGGTCTTTTTGTAAAATCGAAGAGAACTCTAGGAAATAGATTTACAAGAAAAATGAAGGTGAATCCTTTGCATTTCATAATATAGATGTAACACATTAAAGCTTGTAAAGACCTCATGCACTTCAAAGTATTCTCTAAAAATTAAATTGTTTAAAAATACTGAAAAAAAGCAGTCCTTATTGTTAAGAACGAATATTTTATTGGTTTGTTAAATTTCAAATCATTTTGAAGATTACTGCGTGTTATTTTGAAATGGACCTAGATATTTTAATCATGGGCAAGTAAACAGAAAAACACTTGTGTTGGGAAAAAATTTTAGACCTTCTAAAAGCACACTAAGGAATGAATATTGGAGTCATAACAGCATATTTTCACAGTGCATCAGTTTAACACACACGTCGATATTCCTGTCGATGAGGAACTCAAATACGCGAAATTCTCAACTCACAACCAGGACTAAATACCAGGTGACAGTCATAGTGTAAACATGGAAGAAAATAAGTTAAAATATTTATCAAATCTCAGAATAAAGTATATTCCTGTTATAATTATTCATTCTCTTATGAACGCTGGAGATCGACAAGTTTCTCACAACTGTAATAATCTTTATTCATATTATTCCACTATTTTATTTACTCTTTTCACAACTTATCTCATGTTCGTCGGCTTAGTGCACTCCTTCTATGACACAGATTTGAAATTGTCTTTGATTTATATCATCAATGTTGTCGTTTTTATTACATTATGGTACTCAATTTTATGTCAAAATAAGAATCTAGAGCATCTTGTTCGTTCATTAAGCTCTCACCCAAGACTTTCAATAATTCGTTTCAACCG
>BGPR01051517.1:0-10813 GCA_013235015.1 Araneus ventricosus
ATTTACCAGAATAACTCTGGTTCTATTACCAATAAGATGGTAATTTAAACCATTTAATTTGATAAATTTACCAGAATAACTCTGGTTCTATTACCAATAAGATGACAATTTAGACCGTTTAATTTGATAAATTTACCAGAATAACTCTGGTTCTATTACAAATTATCTGATAAAATTTGAGATACGGTATGTCCGTTTATAATGGCAATCGCATTAATATTTATTTATTTTTGCTTTTTGATATGTAAAATTTTACTCAATTCTCAACATCACTACGATTTTTTAAAAAGCAGAATGTTTATAAATATACAAATGCCTGAGGCAGAGTGAAAAATGAATTATAAAAATAAATGCAAAAACTCATTGACTCATTTTTTATAAATTGCTAAATTTATTAGGTAATGTTATAATTACTAAAATTTATCATTTCTTGGTAATTGAATTTTCTTTATTAATATACATAATATGCAGTGAATTTGTTTTAAGTATTTAAGAAAACAAAAGCACATATTTCAAATCTAACTTCAATTTATTGGACAGTGTTGAGATCTTGCTTTTATACTTTCTCAACAGGAAGTGACTTCATTACGTAAGAAGTGATGTAATCTCCAGAAAGCTCATGAATCCAGTAGAAATAGTTAGAAAGTTCGAGGTCCTTCTAGAAAATTCCTTTTGTCGCCAACTTCGCCGCCAAGTCACCCAAATGGTCGCCGAATATATCGCCAAGATTAGCAACTTAAGGAAACAACTTTATAGCTTTTGTTGGCCTCCACTTCTGTGATTGCTTTACAATTTATGTGTAGAACAATTCCTACAAATAAGTTGGCTTAGACTGTTGATAAGTCTTCATCTAAAAAATGTAAAACAATTCAATTAACATTTTGAATGATTCTTATAGTAAGGCAAAAACAGTTCTTAATATGTTAAGATCTCGCAGACTGAGTCAAAACTGAGTCAAAAGAGATCGCCTTAAACTAACTTTTTTTACAAAATCTAAAACATTGAACGATCCTTTTAGTAAGTGTAATGTTTTATAATTAAAAATAAAGGATCATAAAAAATGAATTGGGATTAATTATCGATCACTTAAAGTAGTACTCTCATTTCTTACGTTGATTGCTCTTGACTTCATCATACAAAAATTTCAGCAAAGAAATGATAAAACAAAAATGGAAGCATTTTAAGGAAAGTTTAAACTCTACTAAATAGCAAGCTCAAAAAGCACTGCGCACGTAAGCTCTCCCTTTCCTTTACCTCTTGAAAAATAGCGAGATTACTCAATTTATTAAACTTCAATAACGTGGCTAATACCTCTATTAAAAAAGTGTTGGTACATTTACGTTTAAACTAAGTGGTTCTGTTATCTAATAGTTCACTTTCAATAAAAAATAACAAATGAATGATTTCACATACAAATTTTAATTTTGAAATCATTAATGTAACATGGTGAACACTAATAGCTGGCTGCTGCTGCTAATAAGCTAAATAATTTTGCTACCACCTTGATATTTCAAGCATATTTAAAACGGCACTCATATGTCCCGTTCGGGGCAAAGGGGTTTAATTAAACATTATACAAATTGGAACAAAATTTCAACATAAAATACACAATTTTTTATATTATTAAATTCAGCAGTTTTTTACCCTTTTCATCAAGATTTATGTTCTTTTCTCACATTAGACCTCTAAAGGTAGAATCTTGCTTCACTTTTTCTTTTCTTTGAGCTATGTCCATTTTCTTCATACAGTTATCAGCAGCTAAAAATAAATTAACGACCTATATTTTACTCAAGTCCATGCTTTTGATCACATATCCAAAATTCAATTGAAAGCAAATATATGAAATGGTGTACATATTTGGAAAACTAGTTTTTTCTTACCGATAACCAAATAATTCTGATTCGGATATATATGTTATGTCCAGAATAAAAATAACTAGAATTTCTTACGAGGTTTTAATTTAATGTAATACGGAAACTATTTCCTTATTTTAGAAATTTTATTTAAATTAATTAATCAGTTAAGTAAAAATTAATAGTGCCTCCTGGATTAGGAACTTATAATTGTATCAATTTTAAAAATTAGTTCTAAAAAGTTTTAACATTATAACATTCTCATAAAAAATAAAAACATTAAGTAAAATCTAAACGATAAAAAATTATGTACTAATATAATATTAATTTAGCAACCTGAAATATTTTTTTAAAAATTAATTTAGAACGTTTTACGAGCAAAAAAAATCAAAAATTGTTAGATCAAGAGTATGACAAAATTATACATACGTTTCAAAATGCTTAAAAGGCAATAAAAAATTGCCATCAAAAGACGGGCTAAAATTATTGCGGATCTGATTCGGTCAAGAGAAAAAAAAATGGTACCCTCCGAGAAAGGCCTCCATATTCTTTTTGCTCCCGTTCTTACCTCCAACTGACAAAAACATGTCAACAAACCGCCACTACAGTTGCGTATAAAAAAAACCGTTTTGTTTGCATTCGAAGTATTGCCAACCGCAGATGACTAAACGCGCACCGATCCGGTTCGAATAATTTGAGAGTTCGAATCAACCTAAAATCACGGTATGGAATTGGAAAAATACCCAGAGACTCTACTATCCCCAGATCCGAAAATAAATTTATTGCTAATTTTTTACTAAATGTCTAACAAGACAAAAGCAAAAAAGAATTATAAATATTCCACCCATCCATATTCTTCATAAAAAATATATAATTTTAGATATGACAGTTTTAACCACTTAACTGAATAGTTTTCTTTGCTATCTAATAAGATGGCCCCTCCTATTTTGGAAAGGGGCTGTCGTTTTCATTCATCTAAGAAGGCATAGGATACTTAAGATGTTTATGGATCCGACATATTTTTGTGTCAAATTATAAAGCTAATTAATGATTCAATTTCAGTTTATAAGACTAAAATTTCGATAATTCGATGCACGAGTATTCTCGGCTGTTAAGTTAAGCGGTTAAGAAGCACAGTATAAATAATAGAAAGATGTTCAAGTTATGAAGGAAAAAAAACGTAATAGGAACATTCTTTCAATTTGTTCTTATGATCAATTGATTTCGATAATTTTCATATTATTTATGAAAGAAGTTTCCAAATAAAATACAGGAAATAACACATTATTCAATTTTTTCTTTTACCATTATCTGATGTAACAAAAAACTATTGCAAATTGAATAATTTTGACGCATTCCTTTTCACCATACAGATGGAAATAAAATTTAATATTTCTTCATACGTCTGTAGTAATTGTTTAATAACCCAGTATTCATGATCTTAATTTTTAAAAAAAGTAAAATTTCGACATTTCATTTCAGGAAACGGTAGCAAAACGAACTTTAAACGTAATTCACTTATGAGGAAAAGGTATTTAAAAATAAACGGCAATTAAATATTAAATTATTGGCAGAACATCGATGAAGTATACATTAAATGTATTAAGGAAGTGAACAATATATTTTCATTTTTTTTCATATCGTAAAAACAAAGTCATGAGCTAAGAAATTTGCTAATTATTTAAAGATTTTTACCTTTAATTTATACATTCAAATATAATGGGGTCGAAGGCCACCGACTCGGCATAAACAAAAAAAAGTCGACAAAAATCGTTTAATATGATTGATATGAAAAGAAACTGCAAATAAAGTATTCTTGTGAACATATATATGCATATATTTACCTTATTTTTTCTTCGGCATTCAATTTACCCAGCTGTCAAATTTTTAACTTTCAATAAATGAGAAATTTTATTTAAATATATACTCACAAATCATATATAATTAATTGAACATTACCGAAAAATCAATTCAAAATAAAATTTAGTTCTTACCAGTAAACTCCTGTTACCAGTTCTTCAAATCCCCACTCCTTTAGCTTTTCTTTAATGTCTATTTTCAATGGGTATGTAAATATCCAAATCAGCTCTAACGCGAGAATGTCCCGTCATGCTAAACATGGCCGAGCGAACAGAGAAAGATTTTTCGTTTAACGTTCCTTCATTTCCAAACTGAAACTTTTAGTAAATTGCACTACGCACTTAACAGATACATAAAACAGACCCCGCTATGATTTGATCCGTGAGGGTATAGAATGCTTTCACACTTCAACACTTCATTAATGTCCTTCTTTTCTCTGATATATTGGTATACTTGAGAAGGAACTTTATCTACTTCAATCCAACAACGTGCCGCCATATCTGAGATTTACCATACAGCATGGTAAAAGAAATAAATGCACTGTTACCATTGTATTTGGTAGATGTCAGAGAGGTCAGCATAGTCAAATCACCAAACATATGGTAAAATGAACGATACTTTCTGAAGAATAATCTGGTAATTTTATCGTGATTCTCGTAAAAAAAACGAAGTGTATCGCAGGAAAATCGTTTTTCTTGGTAAATTAACTTTTCAGCGTTGTAATCTTACTAAACAGGTGGGTAAAAAGAGCCATAATTTCGAAAACCAGAAATTCTCGTAAACCGTTACCAGAACGAACAGTAAGATTATTAAACAAATGATTTAAATACCGTAAATTTTGTTGATTATGACCAGAATTCTGTTTTTATTACCAGAAATACCATTACCATACAAATATGGGTTTTTTTGCCAGAATTTTTTCTCAGTGCACAATAACTTCATTTCCGATTTATTTCTGTATATATATGTGATATTTTAATTTTTTAACTTTCCTAAATAATCTTAACGACACCTCATTTTAAATACTTCTACTTTCATCATAATAAACGCACTACAACTTTATTTTCATATCACGAGTTTCTAAAGGGGAAATTCCCTCTTCTGGGTACTTAAGCGTTCTGCGCATTCTTTTCTGCCCTTTTTCACGCCAGCATGTAAGCTTTCAACAAAAACGCGCCGCTCGGGCGTAAACTTCTGAATACCGGTCATAGAGCTACGTAAAAATTAAATACTTTACGTATGAAGAAATAACGCCTGATGCCTCAATAAAAGAAGATTTAAGCAAAAATTGTCTCTTCTATGATCAAAATTAAATGCCTTTCACCTTTTTAAAGCCTGATCTTACAGTGAGTCGACAGGATATCCTTTGTTTCGTGGAGACCCCGTACATGGGTTTCGTAGCCGCCATTCAGCTCAACTGGGAAATCGTCGTTCACGCCCGAATGGCTACATTACGCAGAAATGTATAACCACAAAAAAAGGTCGTCATTCCAAATTTCTACTCGTCCATCTTCATGTTACTTCAAATTTTATCGTTAATGCTTTCTTCATTCAAGTATTTTTGAAGCATTTATTTCATCGTAAACGGCTATTTACAAGAAAGTGTTACTAATGAGTTTAACTTAACTCCCCATTCAATAACCAAATATCCACCTGCTTACTTGTTGCTTGTTACATTACCTTATGATTCCCCTATTGGTCAATATAGTTATTATGAACCTGTTAACGAAGCTCGTAATTTGGCTTTACAAAGAACAATAGATTACCATAACAAAAACAAAATAAGATATGATGCACGCTTTGTTGACAAGAAATTTAACCCAGGTGATCTTGTTGTTTATGAAGAATTACATTATCCCAATACTAGAAAATTAAGTCCTCCTTTTTCTGGCCCATATGAAATTATTAAACAATGTTCTGAAGTAACTTATGAAATTAATAAACCAAATCCTTTAACCAAACAAGCCACACAAATTGTGCATATTTCTAAATTAAGATGTTTTCATTCACCAGATAAACTTAAATTAAGTCACGAATAATAAATTAACTACATGAAAAAAAAGCTTGTCTTGCCTTTATATATCTGTCCCTTTTGGTAAGAGTCAGTCCGTTCAAAAATCATTTCCCCATGGAGGGCTGAGTCTTACATATTTTTCTTCTTTGGTGTTTCCCAAAGAACAAAACGATGATAAATGAAATGAGACTTACTGTTTTAAAAACAGCGTTTAACAATATTGTGCTTGTCTCTCTCTCTGGGAGAATGCCTGAAACAGATCACAAAGACCTTGTCCCTTTTTTGCCCAGACTTGGTGATACTCCCAGTTGCTTAGGCAACATCATCAAGATTTTTAAAAAATACTTTTGTCACTGATGTTAAACTCAATGAAATGTCACTGACATCAAACATTAGTATATTCATATTTTTCTATTTGAAGCATATTTGTATTTTTATTTATCAATGTTTTTTCATATAATTTTAGATGCATATACAATTGAACATTTACATTAAATTATTTTTCATATAAAGAAATCAGTAGTCCAACTACTATTGAAAGAACTTTTATTTGAAGAACTTTTCATCACGTGAATGGAACTTTTTTTCTACAGTCAACTAGCTAGTGTTTATTGGAGTACTCCAGGGAACATGATATATAATATAAAATTTTTGTGTACATATTATTGAAATAATTTTTATATTTAAATGAATATTTTCTATGCTTTTGTAAATATCCTTGCATTTATATTTTGCTTGTACTCACTGAAGTGCATTTAAAAAATGTGTAAATCTTATTGTACTTTTGTTGTTGATATTCTTAAATTCAAGCCCATAACCAGCAATTAAAACAATTTATCAAAATTTTAATAATATTTTAAAGGTAACTTGTCCAACTTCGCAGGTTTTGCGATAGCAAGGGCCCTGCTGTCGTACGACTCTTGCGGAGGGGGGAAATTGTGATATTTTAATTTTTTAACTTTCCTAAATAATCTTAACGACACCTCATTTTAAATACTTCTACTTTCATCATAATAAACGCACTACAACTTTCTTTTCAAATCACGAGTTTCTAAAGGGGAAATTCCCTCTTCTGGGTACTTAAGCGTTCTGCGCTTTCATATCTGTCCTTTTTCACGCCAGCATGTAAGCTTTCAACAACAACGCGCCGCTCGGGCGTAAACTTCTGAATACCGGTCATGGAGCTACATAATAATTAAATACTTTACCTATGAAGAAATAACGCCTGATGCCTCAATAAAAGAAAATTTAAGCAAAAATGGTCTCTTCTATGATCAAAATAAACTGCCTTTCACCTTCTTAAAGCCTGATCTTATATATATATGTATATATATAAAATAAATTTAATAAGAAATAATAAGAATAAATATTTATAAGAAATTCAATTTATCTAGGAACATAAACAATAAGAAAGATATTGAATATTGTATCTTCCTTTATATGAACAAAATGTATGATAAATGTAAATTTTCTGCTATAGTAGAGAAATATATTAATTGCTTTCCTATAAAAATTTTTAAATTTAAACGTACTTTTAAATATAACAAACAATTAGGTAGAATGGTAGTTAACTATAATAAAATAAAATAAAATAACACAAGTGATGATTGCAATTGTAAAGAATATAATAATTTCATGAATGAACACCACGGGCATGTAATTAGTGGATATTTCAATATTATTAGCGATAATAAGCTAAGAGAATTAATGAAGAAGGGTAAAATAATTAAGTAATTTGTAATAAGTAATTTGACCTGTCCTTACAAACATACAAATATCGAGCCACTGACAGTTCCGAAGAACTCCAGCAAATTCGAGTATAAAATTGCTTCACAAACTACACTGCTTAATAGGAAAAAAGGTAAAAAAACAAATATAATTTCTCATAATTTGAAATTCCTATACGCACTTTCAAACTTTCATAAACACAAAATCTTGATTAATTACCACTGCTAACAGTAATGAGAATATTAAAATGCATATAATAAAAGATATTTATAACTTTATATTAAATATGGTAATTAAATACAGTCTGCCATTAGAGGCATTTAATGAATATAAACAAAAAGCTTTATATGATATTACTCAATTTAACTTTAAATCTCATAATGATATTAAATATCAAGATATTAGAAAACAAATAAATGAGCTGAAAAAGATTTTGTAATAGTTTACATAAACAAAGTACCCAGCAATTTTGCCATAATTTGTAAATATTATTGTAGGAAACAAAAAAATGAGCACATTAATGAGCACATAATTTAACAGTGATAATTATATAGTCTAAATTATGTGATAGAGAAATTACTAATAGAATTAAAGCCTTTCATAAAAAACTAGGAATTCAAATTTGAAAAAAGATTATCCACATATTTTTCTTACTCCAAAATTCCATAAAAATCCTCTTAAATTTAGAAGTATAACCAATGGCTGCAATACATACATTACGTAATTAGGGATAATTTTTCAAAAATACCTGCAGGCGATTATAGAGAATTTAAGAAAGCAAAAAAATACAATTATTGTCAATAATATTGTTGAAATTGTAAATGCCATTAAAGATGTTAGCATTTCTGATATACAGACTTTTCACTTCCAAGATCTATTTAATAGTTCAGATATTGATGATTTGGTATATACTCTAAAACTAATAATGAATCTGTTGCAGAATTTCTCGATTTAGACATAAAAATTATAGATAGAAAAATTAATACTGATATTTTTGATGAAAGAATAGCATTTTAAATTTAAAAATAAATAAGTTTCCTCTTTGGGATAGTAATCTAAGCTTATCAGTCTTCAATATTTAATAATGAATTATATAAATAGCAATAACAATTTGGTTATAGAAAACGACAATAAAATTAGGAACATTAAAATATTTTTTTAATATTGCGCTATTATACGACCTTCCTAAAAAATACTTGTTAGCTTATATTGGTGAGAAATATTTAAGTTATTTAGAATAAACCAATTATTTTATTATTTAATATCTTGTTATTGTTGAAAATGCTTAAATAATTACATTTATATTTCTTGGCTATTCATTTTGTATATTTTATTTGTTACTTATATAATTATTCTAATTTCTTTCAAATTGGTCAATGTATTTTTAGTTTTTACAATATTACATATTTTTTTAATATTACTTATATTGATGGAGCCACTATTTTAAATAATTCTGAAAATATTATAATATTTTAAATATTCCAATTGTTTATTCTAAAAAAATAGTTTTTTAATTAATATCGTGAATTTTAACTTATATTGAGATTTTTAATTTAGATAACGGACTAATTTTTCAAATTAAAATAATTTGCTAATTAATGCTGACTTAGCGTTGGCATATTACTCTGTGTGTTGGTTAGTGTTGAATTTTTGAATACCGGTAACTGCTAATTATAACACAATGATTTTATAATTCCTAATTAAAAATGAGTGAGAATTTTTATTGAAAGTTGAATTCACTATTTTAAGTGCACTATTTGATAGGTACAATATACTGAAATGTTTATTTTCAATGAATGCTATATTTATTTCCTATAGTGATGCAATAATTTTAGGTTTAAGTGTGATATTTTCCTTCTAACTTCTTTCATTTTTAGGGTTTATTACCCTTTCTGTTTTTCCAACAATTGATACCAGGGATGGTTTGCACAACAAAATCGATTTAACTGGCTATAGAGCTTATCAAAAGCCAAGTAACCAATTTAATTGTTGAAAACTCTAAATTTTTGGATTGCCTTTTTCAATAGTTTTGATTGTAACAAAATCCATAGACATGTTCAAATTTCTCATATGCTCTTAGTATATATTTAGTATTTTTTATTTTTAATTAAAAAATTGAAGATTTTGCATTGCATTATAGATATGTTTGTTAATTTCGTTTTGAATATTAAGATATGACATCTTTATATATGGTTGATATTACTATATATATTAATATAAACCAAAATATAACTTGCTATATATAAACATACAAAAGCAAAGTAAACAAGACATGTCAAGATGCAAATCATAAATTAAAAATTCATTAATTAAGCAATACAACCAAATCTAAAACAAAATCTAAAGAATTGAAAATACTATAGATACTAAAGAACAAAAGGTAAGTTTAAACATTTAGATGTTAACATGTAAAAGAACGCTGTTGCTATCAAAAATATGGAAAAAGGCAATCCGAGTATATGGAGTTTTCAGCAATTAAATTAGCTGCTTTGTTGCGGACAAGATTTAGCCAGGTGAAATTAATTTTGCTGTACAAACCATCCCTTTTACTAAAGTTGTTGAAAAAAAGGACAGGGTTATTTACCCTAAAATGAAAGAATTTAGAAAGAAAAATCATACACTAACCCTAATAATAAAACATTACTATACGGAAAGTGCTATAATTAAATATATGTAATATAACAATATATTGTACTAAAAACTATAAATACATCATTCAATAAAATATTCCATACTTATTATTATAAGAATTATAGAATCAGTGTCTCTACCCATCCTTACCAGTATTCCACATTTTTTAATATATACCGCCAATAAGCTTGACTTCACAGAATGCCAAAACTAGTTTTCTAACTATGATTGAACATAAATTGACCAAATAATATAATTAATTTTGATATTAAAGAATTAGTATGATATCTATATTAAAAATCTCAAAACCTGTTAAATTACGTAATACAATTAATTATCTAAATTTTATAGAATAAAATATTTGAATATTAGTTATCCAGTCTAGTTTTATGGAATATTTCAATTTATAAATCCTGGCGCCATCTATGTAGTAAATCTGAAACTAATAAATCAATAACCAATTTGTATAAAATTGCACATTACAAGTAATATAAGAAAAAACACAAACCTACAAGCAAATAATTATAAATATTCCATTAAATACCAATATGAATGTTTTATTCCAAGTAACCTAAGTATTACTTATCTATATAGACTATTAAACAACATTTTGGTATTCCACATACCAATGCAAAACTGTAAAAAAATTTTTGTTCTTAATTCTATTATCATTGTCTGTCACCAAATTATTATTTCTATTTATATAATTTTTCACTAAATTCTTGAA
>BGPR01051518.1:0-10813 GCA_013235015.1 Araneus ventricosus
TCATTGTACTTCGTTTCAGTTACGTATTGCTCATCCATTCAGTCACTTGAAAGCGAATGTGACTCTCCGGTTTTATATCACACACACAGCGGATTGGCTAAATGCAAGCTAGAGAAACATATTTGTATGAATTGACTTGCACCTCTCTAACATGTAACAGACTTGCTCTGTGTTCTCCTAGTCACTTCTCCAGGTGTAAATTTCAACATGACAAAATGTTTATCTGGGAGAATCATTAAAAGAATTTTTTATTCACTCGAGTGTCTCGTCTTTTCTTTTATTCTCCGTGCATGTTAATTCAGAACAACCGATTGAAAATATCTTATAAAAGGAACATACAGGGGTCATCAGGTTTTTTTTAGGGGGCCCATTTTTGTGGGAAAAATTTTTTTTTGAAAAAAATGTGGGAAATTTTTTGGTGAAAAATAAAATTACTTTGGTGAAAACTAAAATTATTTTGTGAAAAAAAAAATATTTTTTTGTGAAAAATTTTTTTATCATGTAAAACCTTCAAGTTTTAGCAGTCTATGTTCTATATTTAGCATTTAATATCAAAAGTGTTTCATTAGACCCAAATATATGATGTAAATTTGATATATTCAGAAAAATACTTATGTATATATTTTTGTGCAATTCCTCACTCAAAAACTTTTTTAAAAAAGAAGTCAGATTTTAAAAATAATAATGGTTTATTGTTAAAACATTGAGAACTTTCTGTTAACAAAACACTTAATTACACAGAAATTGCATCTTCACTTTTAAAATCGATTTGATGTAGAAAAGTAAGGATACCTAATACTGGGCAACTTTTCGAGAATCATTGTTTGGCCGTGGAAAATTTAAAAAAAGGATCATTTTTTTTATAAAATGAAGTTTGGCAAAAGAGACCGTTTTGAATTTGGTTACACAACAAAGAGATAGAATCTTTGTGGGTGAGGTTTTATTGAAGGGGCCGTTCTTATGAGTGGAATTTTGTGGAAGGGCGTTTTATGGGTGGAATTTTGTGAAGGGGACTATAAAGAACATTTGGTACTAAATGGATCGACCCATGGTACATTTACTTTTTTTTGGTACTTATTAACCGCAGTTTCATTGGCGAAGTTTCGATTTTCTGAAACGAGTAGTCGCCAATGGCATGGTTATTTCATACTAATTATTAACACTACTTTGTCGTATACAAGCAGAAATATTGTAATCGAAAAATTCAACTACAGATTTTTGAGAATTCCATTTGACCTCCCCGATCCGGAAAAGACACATTGGAATTACGCGTTCTGTAGAATGATAACTCGAAAAAACTAGAGCTATGGGTTGAAATTTGGACTATTGATTCAACACATAATGTAGAATCAAAATCCGTCAGGGAATGTATTTTATAATTGAAATCTTAATACGGTAATTTGGTTTTTGTGTACCATGTCGTATAAGGTAGAAAATAAATAGTAAATAGTTTTTTTAACGTATGTTTTTATTCAAAATGCACTTTAAATGAAAAGTTTACACCTTATAATTTTCGTCAAATGAACTCAAAAGTGAAAATAATTTTTCTGATTACTATAAAATGCATGGTTCGAATAAAAAAGCGGCGCTTTTCTAGGAATATTCCATTTGTTTAAAAGAAATATACACAAAATGTAAGGTGCTAAATAAGGCTCCCACGCTTTTATTAAAACCATGCATTTATTGTAATCAGAAAAATCATTTCTTACTTTTGAGTTCATTTTGACGAATTATCTATATCTTATAAAGGCAATGTTTGGTTCGTGTGGCGTGCGATGTCCAGACTGAATCTATCGCACTTACAAGCTTGAAATTTGGCATATAGGTAGTCTATGGTGACTCTAACTGCACCTCAACCGAAATTTAAAATTTAATCTAGAATTTTTTATTTAATGTTGTTTCGGATAACTATACGATAAAGATAGATACACCATCGGAAAGAGAACGCGATTTCCGTTCTAATGAAGTTAATTTTGAATTTCTAACGTAATTTACTGAATTTTGAAAAAATTTTGAAAAATAGTCACTTTTATGGTAATTTTTAATAAAGATTTCTTTAAATTATCGCATCTGACGTTCTAACATTTCTATAATTTTCATTTTTTTTCAGCCTACAAATGGAACGTTTATGTTGGATTTAAAACAAGAACTATTAAAATATCTTTTTTCGTTTTTTAAAAATTAATTTTTCCCTGATCGGTTCAAGCAGTTTTTACGTAGCGAGATTTGACAGCGAGAGCTTCTCCGGACCATCCCACAATGCATTGTTGGAACGTGACCTTCTTCGCGACAGGTGACGTCATTCGCTAAGAAAAATAAGCGGGAATATCAATAATGTGTATTTTTTGTTTTCAAAACTTTTTCGTGCCATTGTGGGCACCTTTTTTCACCTACTTTTTTGAAGTCCTGATTCCACGGGCACCGCCGTGCGCGTACTACTAGTAATGTGTAAACGTATTTTCTCATTTAAAGTGCATTTTGAATAAAAGCTTATACCTTAATTTTTTTTATTTATTTTATTTCCTTCGAACCAATGCAATTCATAATTATATTTCCACTATCAAGATAATTTTATGTAGAGAAATGCTGAAGAAGAAGTGAAAGATCGCGCTTAAGGTTCAAATTCTAAATCTATATTTATAAAAGGCAATGTTTGTGTGTGTGTGTGTCTGCGATGTCTAGACGAATCTATCGCACTTACAGCTATGAAATTTGACACACAGGTAGTCGTAATGGTGACTCAATGCACCTCGAAGCCGAAATTTTAAATTTTTATCTAGAAAATTTTTTATTTAATGTTTTGTGTTGTTTTGGTTGATTTTTAGCACTAATTTCTCAATTGAATGGTTTTGAATAATTGTACGAAAAAAATAGATAAACCATTGGAAAGAGCACACGATTTCCATTCTAATGAAGTTAGTTTCGAATTTCTAACGTAATTTACTGAATTTTGGGATTTTTTTTAAAAATAGTCACTTTTCAAAAATAAAATTTTCTGGAATCCTTAAAACTTTTGCATCCGATGTTCTAATAAAGATATCATTTTGAAAATTTTTCAGCTTATAACTGCAACGGTTCTGTCGGATTTAAAACAAGAATGGTTAAAATATCCTTTTTCGTTTTTTTTTAATTAATTTTTTCCTGGCAGTTGAACGATATGTTTCCTCTACCGAAGCTTCCGCCCACGACAGTCTCCGGAACGTTGCGGGCAATTTCATTGGCTGAAGGGCCAGGGTGACGTCATTACTTTAGCGTTCTGCGATGAGATGATTTATTTACTCGTGACTTCGATTATTATTTTTAAGCGTGTCTTAACTTATTTCTTTGCCTTTCATACTTTGCTTGCGGTGTAATAAATAACACATTGTAATTTTTTAACATTGTTTTGGATTTAACGGTACTCGGTCGGGAGGAAAAAGAGGCGGACAAACTCAATAATATATATATTTCTGTTTTGATTTCGTTTTTAAAACTTTCATTTATGTAATTGTATGAGGGCTTTTTTTTTATTTTGTTGAAGTCCCGATCCCACGGGTAACGCCGTGCGCGTACTGCTAGTATTAAATATTGCTATATCTAGCGCTTTCATGTACTATAAAGAAATGATTTATTAATTCCTTCTGTTAAAATGGTCAAAATCATGACAAAAGTTGTCATAATTTTATTCTCATCACTTTTGTTTAAGCAGTAACAATCTGTTGCCAACATAAAACTCGATTAATTACAACTGATTGTACTTAAAAATTTTAATTATTCTTTTAGGAAAACAAGTATGATGATTTTCATGATAAATGGTTATTGCGTTGAAACGCTAAATTACCGAAGAGTATATCAATTTAGCAACAATTAGTAGAGATGAAATTGAAAGCCTTCCTATTATTTATTTCTGAGAGTTTCATAATTACATTAATAAAACGTTAAACTAATATTTACACAGCATTACTGTCCTACAATAAAATACATGCGAGTTGTCGAAGAACTTGCACATAAATTTTTTTCATCGAAAAAAAACTATTGCCAGAAGTTTACATAATATAAAATTTTTGATGCATTGAATAATTCTAAGGAGTCAATTGATTCTCACATTATCCATGGCTCACATACAGTGCCGATTCAAATTTGGAATCCATTGCTCTTCTTGCAGCAGGAAAAAGGATGTGATGTCATAGTTTCAAGAAGGCAGATTAATTAAATCATTTTTATAAGATTTATTAAACTTTTTGACTTAAGTTTTGCTTTTATTAATATACTAGCAGTACGCGCACGGCGTTGCCCGTGGAATCAGGAATTCAACAAAATGAAGAAAAAGAAAAAACTCCCACAATGACACGAAAAAGTTCTGAAAACAAAACAAAAGATACATATTATTAATTTTCCCGCTTATTTTTCTTCGCGATAATGACATTTCAACTGTAGAAAAACAATACAGAGTATGTTAATCCCAAACAATATTAAAAATTGCAACTTGAAAATGATTATTACGCTGCAAGTAAAATATGCGAGACATAAACAAGTTAAGGCGCTGCCGAACGCACGGCGTTGCCCGTGGAATTAGGACTACAACAAAATGAAACAAACAAAAAAACCTCCCACAATGACATGAAAAAGTTTTGAAAACAAAATCAAAACATAAGATACACATTATTTGATTTTCCAGCTTATTTTTTTCGCGCTACAGTACAGAGTACGTTAATCCAAAACAATATTAAAAAACTGGAACGTGAAAATGATTATTAAACAGCAAGCAAAATATAAAACCGAATCCGAAAATAATAATCTAAGTCATTCATTCAGTTGAAGGTTATGACGTATCCTGCGATCTGCACCGTCAGCCAATCAAAATTGCCAGCAACGTTCCGGAGAAGTGTCACGGGAGGAAACTCGCTAGAGGAAAAATATCTTTCAACTGACCAGGAAAAAATTAATTAAAAAAACGGAAAAAGATATTTTAACCATTCTTGTTTTAAATCCGACAGAACCGTTGCAGTTATAACCTGAAAAAAATTGAAAATAATAATGTTATTAAGACGTCGGGTGCAGCAAATTTAAAAACAAAAATAAAATTTCGATGGCAAAACTGACTATTTTTTAAAAATTTCACAAAATTCAGTAAATTACGTTTGAAGCTCAAAATAAATTTCATTAAAAAGAAAATTGTTTGTTCTATCCAATGGTGCATCGATTGTTTTTCAACTATCATTAGAAAAGATACTACAGCCGCAAAACGTGCCGAAAATGACCCAAAACAACACAAAACATTAAACAAAAAAATTTTCTAGATTAAATTTTAAAATTCCGGCTTCGAGGTGCATTGAGTCACCATTAAGACTATCTGTGCGCCAAATTTCATGGCTGTAAGTGCGATAGATTCGTCTGGACATCGCAGACACACACACACAAACAAACATTGCCTTTTATAAGTATAGATGCTAATTATAAAAATAGCGTTAAGTAAACATGTTAACACATGTTATGTGATTCCAATATCTTTACTGTGATTGAAGGAACTCTATCAACTAAAGGGATAGGTGATTATATTTATATTTCTAGGAATTATATGAACTCCGAAAATATTGAGAAACGAGGATGTTTTTAACAGAAAAAGGGGTGGGTTCTAACGCTTTTTGAAAATAAATGCAGATGAGTCAAGTTTTATCTAATTCAAGGACCCAAAACAACACAAAACATTAAATAAAAATTTTTCTAGATTGAATTTTAAAATTCCGGCTTTGAGGTGCATTGAGTCGTCATCACGACTACCTGTGTGCCAAATTTCATGGCTGTAAGTGCGATAGATGTGCGCGAACACACACAAACAAACATTGTCTTTTATAAGTATAGATGCTATTTACAAAAACAGGGTTAAGTAAACATGTTATGTGATTCTAATATCTTTACTGTAATTGAAGGAATTCTATCAACTGAAGGGATACGTGGATTATATTTATATTTCTAGGGATTATATGAACCACGAAAATAATGAGAAAGGAGGGTGTTTTTAACAGAAGAGGGGGTGGGGTGGGTTCTAACGCTTTTCGAAAATAAATGCAGATGAGTCAGTTTTTATCTAATTCATCATTTAAAAATAGACTAAATAATAGTTGGAATTATTTCCACAGACTCACTTAAAAAATAGACTAAATAATAGTTGGAATTATTTCCACAGACTCACTTGACTCATGCCTTAATCAGTCGATACTCAAACTGATAAGACAGAATATTGTCAGACTACGACTATCTTTTCTTGATTCTCATTGCATTTGGGAAATAATGAGTTACGAGCTGCATGGCCGGCGTTGCACGGGCAATCTTGAATAACGTGATATTCCCGGAAATGAGATCACGTGAAGCATTGGGATCCATATTTTTTTTCAACAAATATTGTCACTTACTTTCCCCAACAAATGTAAATATTCTTTCAAATCTAGTCTTTTAATTACTAATTTTCATATTCCCGCCTCCGGTTTATTTTTTCTACACATATTGTCGTTAACGTAAACGTTACGTTCCCCCCAAAACGTAAAAAATCCTTTGAATCCTATATTGCTTAATTAAAATTTTTAAATCCAACCTTTTAATTACCTTATAGTTAATAACCCAGCGTTTCTCGGAATCCACATTTTTTCATACGCCCGCCTCTGTTTTTTTCCCTACAAATATTGTCACTAAGCTTCCCCAACAAAAGTAAATATGTTTTAATATGTTGGATTAAAACTTTCAGTTCTAGCTTTTTTACTACCTTAAAGCAGTTTGGTTTGAATGAAAACGCGAGAATTCTTATGCTTATAAATTAAAACAGATTAGCATGATATTTGTTTTGCAAAAGAAAAAATAAAACGAAATAAAAAACAGAAACGATAAACGATTTAATAGTACACCAAACTGATAAATTAAACACCAGAAACATATATTTTCGTCTTGCCCGTATTTGAATAATAATGGAAAAAAAAACTGATAAAAATGAATAAATATTTCCCCCCAACGAACGTAAATGTTGCGAAACACCGTACGACAAAAAAAAGAAAGAAAAAGGCAGGAAAACGATTTTTGTCCATTGTCTATAAATCCAAACACAGAAGCTCGCTCAAAAAGAAATACCAACCTCAGTTAAATAAATAAAAAAATGCAACACCGGATGCGAAAACTAATAATAGGGGAAAAAAGAATCCCCCATGAATGAATTCACCATGCTGCCAATAGATGGCAGCACGTCAATTCATTCATTTTGACGTTTTTAATTAATATCTTTTTAAATAATTACAATTTCGGAATTTAAATAGTCGAAATGGATTATTTTCCATCTTTTGGTACTTACGGCTAGTTTCAGGATTCAGTGTTTCGTGAGAAGATAGAAGGACATACATACGTCTGTTGACGTTCGAATTTTAATATATAGGATTTTTGTTCGGCAAGTTATAATAGAAGAATTTCTTTTACTCCTTTACTCAATGTATAGAATTAAAAAGTTCTTAGACGATTTCTTCCTTCGCTGAGAGTTAGACTTGTTAGAATATCTTTCCAGGGTTAGGCTTGTATTAACAGTCAAGAACCAGCGCTGTTCGGGTTAATTCGAAACACCTGGTCATTGTAACATTCACATTTATCATAGCATGAGTCTACACATTACGGAAACTAACAATATTTAAAAGAATTAAGTATGGGATTGCTAATACTCACTAAACTAGAGTGAGCATTATTTTTATGTATAAAAATGTTTTGGAATTATAACTCTTCAGAAGCTATCTTTAGAAATCAAATTTAGTCCATCATTTTTACATGCTTTTTGTTTAACATTACTTATGACAAGTTTGTTAACTTCATGTTTATCAAAATGAAATTTTGTATTTAATTTTTCATTAATTTACGTGACAGTCATCTGCATCATCTAGTTCGAACCATCTGCAAACCAGAGACATCATTGTTAAGGAAGACAGCATTGCGGATATTTCCTAGTGGGTTGCGATAATATTTAAGAAATTGATACATCCGCTGCATCCTCATTGGAAGACTTTAGCTGAGAAATATTCTCTCGTCCTCCTTACAGCTACAGCCCAAACCTGGCACCCTATGACTTTCATATATTTTTGCACTTTAAGGCTTTCCTTTCTGGCAAGAGATTCCAGGATGACAATTTTGTGAAACAATCCGTTACTGCCTTGTTATCATCACAGACAGCATAGATATGGGAATAAAAAAATATGATGCCGCGTTATGAGTTTAATTTTAAGGCCATTACAGTTTGTGACTGTCAAACTAATCTTAACATTAAAATATTAAGAAACACCATTTATTCTCAAATTTAATAGAATAAAAAATATTTGTAATAATATTTCAACTTTCGTCACAGCTTTTGATAATTTAAGTAATAATTTAAAAGGAAACGGCTACCCAAGTAATTTCTTTAACTATAATAACTTAATTAAAAAAGATTGAAGAGCTTCTAAATTTCTGTTAATTTGGTTCGAATTTTTCTCAATAGATGGAGCTAGGTTTGCTAGCTTCTAGACTTATTATCTTTGTTTCTGATTTGCTTCGATGGCGTTGTTTTTACTGGTATTTTTGGCAGAAGGTAATGTTAATTTTCTTTTCTTTTTTGGATTCGTTAAAGAAGACTTTCTGAATTTTTTTTTTATTTAAGAAATGTTTTTTCCTACATTATTTCAATTATTGGATAAATTCAGGCCACAGAGGGAATATTATTTGACTATTAAGTCATTCCCTTGACAGAAAATTTATCCATTTTAGAACTCCGACGGAGAGTGGCACTTTGAAAAAGTTCGCCATTCGAGTTCCCTTTCATTTTTCCCCATTTTATTTGTTTAATCTTAATGTGTTATAATTTTTTTGAAGCATGATTTTTGTTGTTTGATTGTATGTTAATTGGTTAGTTGATTGTAGACAATATTGTTAATGCAATAACTGGATGCTTCTGCATTGCGCGCAAAAGGTATATTGTTATTGATATTGTTTACTTCTTCTGGTTCTTCTGAAATTTCTTTATTGTATAATTAAAATATCTTTCTTATGTATTTTATTGGGAGTTGCTACATTTTTGAGCCATTCTTTTTAATGCACAGTTTAATTTTTAATATCTCTTGTTAAATTATGTCACTTGTTATCGTTATGACAAGTGTCTCAAAATGGGAAAAAAATTATGTTTAAATATGATCCAAGATACAAACCTCAGTTAAAAATAAAGAGTTTTGTTCCTATGCATTTTGTATTCCTTCAATTGGTCAACGGATCTTATTTTCTGGATATCCTAAACAGGGTTGCCATATTGGCCATGTTAAGGCCAAATTGTGGAAATTTGGCCTTTTTTAAAAGGCCTTGGCCTTAGGAATTTTCATTTGACCTTAAATTCATTTTTGGGCCTTTTTTGGCTTTATTTTCCCTTATGACTTTTAGAACGATTCTTAATGTATAATTCTACTGTTTTTCTAATAAACTTTAGAACATTGAAAAATAATATGGAGCGTTGTTGTTAACAGAGTTGATATTGTTGCAAAATGTCTTACTGTGGGTGCATGGTGTAAACAGTCCAACACGCAGGATAATGGAGAATGAAGGTTTATTTACAGATATGCAGGAAAACACGTAGCACAGGTACAGGAAACAATAGTCCTTGCAGAGATTACCAATGTAAACAGACAACAATTCGCAGGTAATAACAGTTCAGCACTTTGTTATCTAACAACACAAACAGTCAGCAAATAACTAATAACTAGTAGACAATAACTGCACCTTCAATAGCGCTCAGCTCACCAGCTCGCACTGCGGGTGGAACTCCAAAGGCATTCGCGCTCCAAGGAGATCCCAGTCGATCAAGACCCTCCTCTGATCTAGGCGCCGTCCTTAAATATTCTCTCCGACAGGCCGTGACGTCACACGGTGTTTTCTCGTGTATTCCCTTTCCTAGTAGGAATATCGAGAAAAGGGTTGCATTTTCGGGAATCAACTATTTGTCGCCAAGGTCGCCAAATTTATCGCCAAATCGTCAAAATTGTCGCCAAGGTCATGGGTGCCATAAGAGTCGCTGAGGTCACTCCATGCTTAACCTTGCAAAACTCTCTTCCCAACCATAAGACTTGCATTGCTGGGAAGCGACTTTCCATGTTTGTAACAATATATTTCGGTCGAACATTTTATTCTGGACCAACAAGAACAGAATTCCTTTTTCTTTCTTTCTTTTTTTTTCTTTTGCAAGTGGCGCATGTAGAGGTCATAAAAAATTCACTTGAATTTTAGTCTAAAAGAACAGTATTATACATATTTTCCTTTATATAGTATTCCTTTTCATGAAGAATAGTCATTTCCTTATAGCAAAAAAAGTCGGAAATGTGCGCTTTCATGAAATTTTCAAATTTGGCCTTTTTTGGCCTTATTTTAAAGACGGTTTGGCCTTATTTTGCTCTTTTGTTCTGGTAACCTTGATCCTAAATGAAGGAAAGCTTCCTCTCTCTTCGTGACATGTTGATGAGATAATTTTGTTTGATTTTAACGAAAGAACAGAAATATTTTAAAATACTCTGCAGCTCCATAACTTTTAAGTACCTTCGAAAATCAAGAATATATGGGTAGCATTCAAAGCTATTATTAATTTTTCAGATAAATGAAAATCACTTTAATTTTTGGATGAATTTAACATGAAAAATTCTTCATTTTTACAACGAATGAAAGTACTTATAATTGGGGTTATTACTGGTGAAAGTACACACAGAAATGAAATTTAGTGTTTATAAGCTTTTACATAGTGCTATTAGATGTATCAGTGGCGAATCCAGGGGGGGATCTGGCTGCAGCCCCCCCCCCC
>BGPR01051519.1:0-10813 GCA_013235015.1 Araneus ventricosus
TTTTAAGTATGATTTATCGCTAAGAAACGGTTTGTTACCAACTGAAACAGTGGGCTTCATTTCAGAAAAAAAATTACTTTGATCAAATTCTATACTATTAAACACAGGTGATTTTTAATAACTGATAATAAAGATAAGAAATTTCCTTCGACATTGTAGAATAAAATATGGTATTTTCAAGAGTACAAACAATGCAAAAAAGATGCACCCTCAAGTGAAAAAGATTAATTTATTTTTAATTTTTTTATCAACACTCAGGATACCATCTATATGTTGTAAATTGATTTAGTAAAATGTTCAATATATATACTATTGGAAACAACAGGCATTAGAGCTTTACCTTTTTAATGATATAAATTGAGTTGCTTTTTATTTTTTCTCCAATTTTAATAAATTAAAAAAAAAATTTTTTGGCATAATTTACAACACTTTTCATTGTCGAAACGCAATTCAATCCATTTTCATTGTTTAAACAAGTAATTAATTTCGTGTTTCTCTTTCACTGTTGAAAGCTGAAGTAATATTATTATACAAACATCCGATTGGCTCGTTCACTAATGACGCACACAAAAGGGGCGGGGTTATTTTAAGCTCCGCCCAGCGTTAGAGACATCTCTGGGCTTTTCTAATATAGATTTCAGAAGACAAAATAGGGTATGTTGCTTAAAGGCAACACTTGGCATTTAAGGCTCAATACAAAGAATTCTGAACCAGATTTGAGAGCTAGTTCTAGCGCTATACTAGCTTCTGGATTTTAACTGATATCTCAGAGCAAGATTGAACAGTAATTGATAGTTGATTGCAGAAACTACATGAGTAATTTTTTGACGTAAATTTACGTCCCTGGGGTGTCGGCAAAGGAAAAAATTATGACGTTTTTCGTGCTAAAGTTAAACGCTTATAGCTCCGCAACCAAATAACATAGAGAGTTGGTTTTAGTTTCATTTAACAGAGAAAGGAGGACATTGAAGATTGCAAAAAGAATTTTAGAATTTGGAATGACGGTTTAGTCACGGTCGAGTTGCAAAGTTGGTGAAAATCACGAAAAATTTTGATGACGTCACAGCGACCGATGCGCGCGCACGCAGTGACCAAACTAGCTGCCCGCGCTTTCTCATACCTAACTGTCTGGCAGCCTCAGTCGCTTGTGAGCGGTATATTAACTGGATTTTCCAAATTTTGCGAGTCAGCGAAGGGATTTGTTGAAGCGGATACGAAATCGAGCTGCTGCTCAACGTCAAATAAATGAGGAAGAGAGGAACGAGCAAATTGAAAGCATTCATTAACCACACTTTGAAGAGCCGCGCCGAAAACAGACAACGCAGCGCTAGTGGTGTCGCGATCTACAGAAATCTAAAAAGCGTCGCCGATTTCAGAACCATCGAATTCACTATTAATGACACCACCAGACTAGAGTAATATTCGTAACGAATAAAAAAACTATATATATTTGTAGAATTATTAAAATATTTAAAGAAAAGAAATTAATTAGATAAGAAAATCGTTTGGTCATAAAAGAAATTAATTTTAAAATATCGTTTGCTGAAAAAGAAATTAATTTAAAAATATCGTTTGGCTGAAAAAGAAATTAATTTTAAAATATCGTTTGCTGAAAAAGAAATTAATTAAAAATATCGTTTGGCATTAATTATTTTCTAAGGTTATAAAAATAGTGTGGCAACGATATATATTTTTTTTGCTAACGTTGCGTAGCAACGGAAAAGGATAATGATGATTGAACATGGAATTCGATGCAAGTCAGTGATGTAACGTTTGCGATGTTAGTGTATGTGTTTGTTTTACATGTTTGTGCTGTGGAAGACGTCCAATAAACATTATTTTTGATAAAGAAGGCTTTCGCAATGTAAAGCGGAAGAGGGGGAATTAAATAACAAGTGAAAAAAGTCAAGTAAAAGTCACATTATAAGCATTTAAAATATAACAGGTAAAAAAATATATTTAATCATTGATTTAAAAAATGAACCAATTTTTATAAAGTTCTCATCATTTTGCTATGGACTCAAGTAGTGTCTGTTATCAACGAATGAATTACATTACTAAAGGCAACCATTATTGAGCAAATTTCATTAAAAAAAATATCCTGTAATCCTGTTTTCATTCTAATGTCAAAACCGCATCCAATAATTCAATGTTATTCTCAAATATGTGACGTTTAGATCATGAAAATCCATTTAATTATTGCCAGAAATGAATAAATTTCAGATTGCTCGATAGAATAATGTTCTTCTTCCACTAATTTCATCTTTACGACAACTTACATTCATTTATCTAAAATTTGAAATGTCATTTGCATTTCTAAGTAAAACTTACACATATTTATAAGAAAATAAATAAATTAAAAGCCCAAAATGTACAGTGATTAATTTTAAATTTCTACTTCAGACGACTCAACAAAAAGCTGGCTTCATATATTAGTCTGGATTTCAAAGTCGGAAATTTTCGCTGATAAATTGAAAGATATTTTTCTCGAGAAGAAATTTGCATTGAATATCTCTTTCGTGGGATTAAAAAAGGGTAAAAAAAAACTAACTGACGGTTTGTTTCTCTTGTTTTGCAGACAAATGCGGCGACTGTCCGTCGGCCAGAAAACGAGTCAACCTCAATAAATTCTGCAAACGGGACTATGGTGAGTCGTTACATTTGCTCTTTTTTTCCCTATAAAATGCAATGTCTGCTCTTGTCTGTAGAACAAAAAAAGTGACATTTGTTTGTGTTGTCGGGATATCGGGAATTATTCTACTTATCGGTTTAGTATCTCCTTACTCAATACTTTCATTTGACGCGTGGATTTTTACTTTCTCGTATACGAAAGAGAATGTATTGTAATCGTCAAAAAATTCGAACTCGAGATTTTGACGAATCTTTCATTTGACGCGTGGATTTTTACTTTCTCGTATACGAAAGAGAAAGCATTGTAATCGTCAAAAAAATCCGAACTCGAGATTTTGACGAATCTTCATTGGATGGATTTTACTTTCCTCGTATACGAAAGAGAAAAGCATTGTAATCGTCAAAAAACCAACTCGAGATCTTTGACGAATCTTCTATTGACGCGGATTTTACTCGTATACGAAAGAGAAAGTGATTGTAACGTCAAAAAAATCCAACCTTGAGATTTGACGAATCTTCATTTGACGCGTGGAGTTTTACTCTTCGTATACGAAAGAGAGTTACTTGTAATTGTTCAACGCGCAACCGAAACCCCGATCTCTGACGAACCTCCACCCTGATCTGATCTTTAATTCCGCATTTCACGAGCGATAGGTTGATCACCAGAACCATCGCAACCGGAACCGATCCTGACCGAACTGATCTGATCCACGCGTGGATTTCTTGATCGAATGAGAGAAGTATGCACCCTCAAATCAAAACTGAACCGAGATTTTGACGAATCTTCATTTGACGCGTGGATTTTTTACTTTCTCGTATACGAAGAGAGTATTGTAATCAAAAAAATCCGAACCGAGATTTTGACGAATCTATCATTTGACGCGTGGATTTTACTTTCTCGATATACGAAAGAGAATGTAATCAGTCAAAAAATCCAATGAGATTTGATGAATCTTCTAATTGACGCGGATTTTACTTTCTGCATACGAAAGAGAAAGCATTGTAATCGTCAAAAAATCCGAACTCGAGATTTTGACGAATCTTTCATTTGACGTGTGGATTTTTACTTTCTCGTATACGCAAGAGAAAGTATTGTAATCGTCAAAAAATCCGAACTCGAGATTTTGACGAATCTTTCATTTGACGTGTGGATTTTTACTTTCTCGTATACCAAGAGAAAGTATTGTAATCGTCAAAAAATTCAAACTCGAGATTTTGACGAATCTCCACGTTTTAGACTTCTCTGAGTCCGAAAAACACAATTTTGGAATTATGTCTGTCTGTGAACACGATAACTCGAAAACTATTAGAGCTACGGGGATGAAATTTGGTACGTGATCTTCACACACAATTTGTAGGTTTCTTTCAAATTTTGGACAAAATCCGTCTACGGGAAGTCTGTCTGTCTGCGTTAATGGGAACACTATAACTCAAAAACTGAAATAGCTAGATGGATAAAATTTGGCACACAGTTTCATCATCAGAAATGTAGGTCTGTATAAAATTTTTGGCCAAATCTGTCAAAGAGTTGACCGTCTGTCTATCTGTATAATCGCATACTTTTGAACGCTGTAACTTCTTAACAAAATTACTTAGATAAATGAAATTTTGTATGTGGCCTTCTAACCTTAATTGTAGATTTGTGTCACATTTTTGTGTCAATCGGTTAAAAAAAGGCGTTCAAATTGCGTTTTCGTTGTCTTCACCATTCTAAGAAGCAAAAACAGGCCCGACCGATACATTCTGTCTTGGTTCGCTGCCAAATTCTACCCACGCTCTTTATTTAGCCTTTGGTAGTCTTTGAAGGAAATTATTGGCTTTCTGTGTGTACAGAAAATTTGCAATTTTTATCCGCGCGAAGGTGCGAGTAAATGAACCTTTGTTAGAGCTATACGAGAAAGTTTAGGGGAGAGCACTCCCGCTGGTTTAACGTGATAATATTTATCAGAAACGGACCGAAGCAGCTTTATAAACCGGCCAAGGCGACAATATGGCGCCCACAACCAAACTATTTTTTGAAATTCTTATATACAGTGGAATCTCCCTATAACGAAATCGCTTGGTTCCAGTTGAAAAATTCGCTATAGAGAAAATTTCGTTATACGGAGATTAGAGATTTTTGCAGTTATTTAAGTAAATGTTACAAGCCTTTTAGTATATGCGATAAGTTCAAAAATATTTAATTACGACTTTCAATTAAAAATGAAGCAATATTTATTATAAATTCGTTAAAATTATACTAATTTTTATTGTATAAATAAAATGCTCAAAAGTGAAGACAATTCACCAATTTAGAGAATAATATGTACTAGTACGGATAAACATAAAATGCGTATTGTCACATCCATTTGCTGTTTCCACCCCGATTCTTGGAATCTTGGCCCGTAGAAATGTTGCTCCCTCTGTAGAAACCCAGGTCTCCACAACTGTATTACCCTTCACATAGAATTCTATTGTTATGTGTTATCGCTGGAATGAATAATGCTAGTGGTTCCAGAAACAGGCACGTGTGAGCGATTTGTTTGCGCAGAAATTAACAACTTTCTTCAAAAATGACAAAAATCGAAAAGATAAAGGTCTGAAGAAATTCGTTATAGGGAGACAACCACTTCGTTATATGGAGAATATTTTGAATTTTATTTAACATTCCGATTAAAAATTTCGTTATAGGGAGAAATTCGCCGTAGGGAGACTTCGTTGTAGGAAGACTTTACTATATCTGTATTTTAAATGTCGAACAAACTTTTGTTTAGAAATATACATGTTTTACCAGCAAATATGACTTAATTTTACTATGGTGAGAATTTTTAAACTTAAGCTAGAAGATTATATAATGGCTTATTTAAGATTATATAATGGTCTTATTGAAACTTAAATAATATACTCAATAAATTTTTAAAATATATAACTTTATTTATCAAGTTTATTAAAAAATATTTTACTTCACACTCCCGCTTTGGCGCCATGGGCAGTTGCCCGGGCCGCCTCTAATGTTCTTAGGCAAGCGTACTTTCCACAAATTGTGACAAGCGTGATGAAAAAATCGTTCCTCAATTTTTTTTCCTCAATAACTTCTAATCATGTTATTGCATAAAAACCATTTCTACACCATGGCTAAAGCTATATACAAATGTAACACGAAGCCTAATATGAGATTCAAACAATGTTAAATCAACTTCCTCCGTTTAAAAATCACCCTTAATAGGGTAATTGATAAAATAAATGATCTAGTACACAAAATTAAACAAATTAATACAGAATGTATAAAAACACAAGAACTTAGCATGTATTTTCATCCCCCTGTTTCAAATCAGCAAGCAGGTAATGTGGAATGACAGTTCACGGTTCCCGCGCATTGAATCAGGGTCCACTTTTTACTGAACTGGCCGCAGCGGCGCTAGTGTAGTCGACTTTTCCGGTAAAATGTACTGCGAAAGCTGAGCGGTACTGTAAATTCTCCATTTTACAGTAATTTTTACCTTAAAAGTTTCCGGAATTTTTTACAGTGCACTTTAAAATTCGAAAACTGTTTTTCAGTGACCCAGATCTTATTTCCGTGCAATTTTCTTTAATTTTAATAATTTTTTTTAACATGATAATACAGTAGAACCCCGCTAATCCGAAATTCCGGTTAATCCGAACATATTTTATTTTCGAAAATTATATGTAATTGAAAAGATTACCTGAAAAGATTTAAATATGCATACTAAAAACAACGGAATGAATTTCCTCTTGAATTCGCCGTAAGATAAGGCCACTTCATACAGGAGCACATCCATTATTCTAATGAAAAGGAGAGACATATTCTCTTTCTATTGCTTTTGAATAAAAGAAGTCAAGAGATAGTAGTACTGAGTGCTTATAACTTACATTTTTTAGCACACATCTTTTTCTTTTCTATATTTATCGGAATTTCGGGTAATCCGAACAGGCACCGGTCCCAATTAGTTCGGATTAGCGGGGCTCTACTGTATTTACTAGACACTCTCGCCGCCCTCTATTCGGGTTAGCGGCCAGTACCCACTTTGCTCAGCACTGCCCCTGCTCCGAGGCTCTCAGCCACTGCTTTTGTCAGTTTTAAATACTGCATGAAGATCAGTGGAACAGACCATAAAACCACAGTAGATTTCATATTCTTTGTAGACAACAGATTCCTTTAAAATTGTAAAATCGTTCAATAAACCTCATCTAGTTGTAATGTTTTGTATAACTGTTTCACGAATTTCTTCATGAAAGTCTTCAGATCCTTAAATACAGAATGATATCGCCCTAAATAAACAGTTTCCTTCACCTGCAATAGGTATTTTACAATATTTTTGACACGCCGTTTTGATGGAACTGTTGGGATCTATATATTTAAAGCAATATGGTAAACCTTCAGTCAGTTCGCCAGCCCCAACCACTCGACGGATTCCGATAACTTTTGTTTCATATGAAAGCTTATGACGTCTAGATATGTCATCAAGGGTCGCCTGGCTCCACCCCCACCCCCATTTTCGAACAAAATGGAAAAAGGATTTCTCCACCATACATTCTCTATATGTTTTTTTCGATTTCGTTCGAGAATGGAGGTGATGGGGGGAAGACGACCCTTGATGACATATCTAGACTTCATAAGCATTCATATGAAACAAAAGTTATCGGAATCCGTCGAATGGTTGGGGCTGGCGAACTGACTGACGGTTTTTCAATATTATTTTAAACTAGAAGATTTGTGCCCGTGTAAGACCAAACATATCTCATATCCCATTTTCACAGATTTACTAATGAAAGTTATAGTAGAAAATCTCATTTACAATGGCAGAGTGCTTAAGAAATTTAAAAGAAACATGAAAAACAGAACTGATGAATCAATCGACACTAACCTTCATTTAATAATAACCTTACTTTTAACAATTACTTTCGTTTCGTCCGAGTAAAAATAAGGCAAAATCCACTAACAGAAAAAAATGCATTACCAAATACAAATTAAATAAATAAATACTGAAAGAAAATAATGAAAAAAAGAAATAAAACTGTTAACGCGCCTCGATTTATATATAAAAAACACCATGAATGAATTGCCACGAACTTTCGCTTTCATAAATAACATTACCGAGGCAAAAGAAATGAAACAGATGAGGCCATTTTATTGAAATTTATTCCAATCGAGCATGAGTAATAATAATAACAATAATAAAACTGTCCGAGTTCTTTGACGCCATAAGAGAAATCGGATTTTCACGTTCGTTAATGACGCAGAGCAAAGATGGATGTTTATTTAGAGGCGTAGACAGATCGTCTGAGTCTGTTTGGGACGTAGCCAAACCAAACCACTTGGCAGCGTTACCGGATCAGTGAGAGACAGATCTGGGCTATTATATTAGTAATATATAGATGGGCTGGATACTGTAAGTAAATTGTGTGATGTGTCATGCAGAAATCGTTCAAACCGCTCTAGAGGACAGACCATTGGACCTAGATGAATCAAATGTGGCAGGTAGTTACTTTTTGGGTAGAAGGCACTCAATAAAAAAAGAGTCTTTTCAAAATTTTAATTAGATTTTTAATAAAAAAGTAATCGAAATTTTTACGTTTTTCCTCAATAACTTCGGAGCATATTTTTGAACAGAAACCACTGTAAGATTAACAAAATAAAATTAGCTTTTCAGAGATAAAAATTTTATTTCTTCTTAATTTTTTTCTAATTTTAATAAATATTTAAGTATATTTTACAATAACACTTTTATTTGTTTTATTTACTGCATTTATACATATTCTCATAGCGACGATATTAAATTCATTTTTCGTGTTTACGTTTTCGTTGCTGTATAATCAATTTGTTTAGCCGCCATTATCCGGCTAGCTCATAGGAAGTGACGGTTAAATTAACGTTGGGCAAAGTTGAATTAAATGAAATTTATTTCTTCACACATCTTCCACATATAATTATTCTGGGTTAACTAATATTACATTACATATATACAACTCGCTAAACATGGCGAGATTTGTTCGTCCCGTGAGAGGAAAATCAACCAGCGTTCTCGCACGAAGGCTCAAGTCACACTGTATCTCGTTCTTCACTGGAAAGTCAAAGGTCTTTGCAGCGCCATCCACCGGCAGGAGGGCGAGACAAAATGTCATTGTCACAAGTGTAAATTTTTAAAAACAGTATAAAGACAGACGAATCAACCCCGAAACGTTATTGTGTTACAATGTTTCGAACTAGAGATTCGAATCTCCTTTAATTTTTTAATAGCTTGCGGGATGTGTAAAAGTATTCGGGTAATCTATTTAATTGCGATCATTTTAATCCTTAACCAGTGGCGGCGTTACCGTCAAGCCACTCATTTAGTATTGAAATTTAAAATGTATCCTTTGTATCTGGCAACATTGTTATCATTCCAGATTGTATCCGCGCGATACGATGTTGTTTGCTAAGCTAACGTAATGTAAATAAGTAGTGTAAATAATGTAAAATAAATGTAAATAATTTAAATCGTCTATTTTATAGCAACCACACTTCCGGCACTCTATTTAAACGCCAAAACCCTTTAATTACCGAATTAACTTACCAAACATTTTAATGCATAATAATCCCAGGAAAGATGAAAAAACTTTTTTGATTTAATAAAATTATTTAATTAATTTTATTAATAATTTTAAAAAAATCATTTTTGTCTTCACCTGCCATCTACTGCTAGCTGTCGGAAGTACATTCCTCGCGTTCTTGTGAGAACTGTCAGGGAAAACGGCTAAATTACGAAGATATGAATGTGATTATACAGTATACTCTCTATTATCCGTGCTCATTCCGGACTCACAAAAAAATTAAAGAGAAACATTTTCACGCATGTAAAATCGTTGTTGATGTTCGATCGAGAGATTCATTCCGTGAAACTAGTGAGCCTTGACGGCGGAGGCTAAAGAATAGATTTTTCCTTTCTTCCTCCACGTGCAATCTCTACCGATTCAACCCCTAATTTTTCGAGGAATGAATCATCCACTTCCCGCTAACTCATTCTCGTACGAACACGCTTCTCCCTTACACGTCATTCTTTAACTTCTTCGTCCTCTTTCACTTTCGCTCGTGTTCCTTTAGTTTCTGCGTCTTGTTTATCGTCAGTTAGTAGCGTGAATTTTTTTACTGGTAAAAATGAGTGGTGTGAAACGAAAACGGAACGTTTTAAATTCTAAACAAAAATTAGGAATCCTTCAGAAACTTGATAAGGGAGAATCAGCTAGTACTGATGCAGAAGATGTACTAAATGAGGGAAATGCAATTTCTCATTCTGCTGCTCTACAATCTGTGGAAACTTTGTTAGATTATATGGGACAAAGAGGATTTGATTACGGTGACATTACTGCGGTTCGTAAAATATGTGTCGATATACGACAAGAGATGAACAAAGAGCAGAAGCAAAGACCATAAAAGATTTTTTAAAGCACTAAATGTTAAAAGGAAAATTCCTAGTTTGATGTTATACAGCATCATGCAAATGTAAGTAATTTTTGTATTTTTGTACTGATGCTGATTTTTTCTTTAATGAAAAGGAGTTTTCGGATTATCAGTGTTTTTCTATTGTCCGTGCGATCCCTCCCGGTGATTAACCCGGATAATCGGGAGTGCACTGTAGTAGTAATTTAAGTACCGTTGGGATATAAAGGGTTAAATGGTCGCAATGTGTCCCGAGGATATAAAAGCTATAATATGATGTGGAGGGTCCAGAGATAAAATGAACCAAGTCCATGAGATTTATTTCTAAGGAAACATCTCTCAAAGTTGATGAGCTACAGGGGTGTAGTGAAGCCACCACGCACCTGAACGCCGTTCCAGCACTGCTTTCTTTTTACGAGAAATAAATAACTAAACATTATGAATACGTCTTTAAAACAGCGCGATTTTTGTCACCCAGGTTAAAGCGTTTCGGCACTGCTTTTAGAGCGTTCCGGTACTCCTTTTAGAGCGTCCCGGTACTGTTTTAGAGCGTTCCGGCACTGCTTTTAGAGCGTCCCGGCACTGCTTTCTTTTTACGAGAAATAAATAATCAAAAATTATGAATACGTCCTTAAAACAGCGCGATTTTTGTCACCCAGGTTATAGAGCGTTCCGGCACTGCTTTCTTTTTACGAGAAATAAATAACCAAAAATTATAAATACGTCCTTAAAACAGCGCGATTTTTGTCACCCAGGTTATAGAGC
>BGPR01051521.1:0-10812 GCA_013235015.1 Araneus ventricosus
TTAAAACCTTTTTGAAAACACTAATTTTGAAATATAGTCGTATGCCCCTAGTTTAATCATTAGTGTGTTATTTTATTGAAGTTAAGTGAATGCAGAAGCATGGAAAGTAATATAAAGGGAAATCTTACCTTCCGAGCTGGCCATAAGATTTAATGATGAAGAAGCTAGCGGAAACATATAAATGCATGAAGTGATAATGCGTAGATTGAGCAACAAAATATGCAAATTTGAATAACGGTCGGGAACATAATGGAAAGGATCGATTGATAGACACCCTTAGTGACCCGGTCTACCCGGAAGGGTGTAATGCCCAGCATGAGCCAGTGGGGAAAACAGACGTCTCCCGACAGCACGACAAGGCAACGGGCCCTCCCCTAGTTAAAAAAAAAAACACTTCAAGGCCAATTTCAGTACCCGCACAACCCCCCAAAATCCATTGCCTTCTTTAAAATGTGTACACACTTCACCCATTAACAAGGATGGAGATTAATTATATAGTAATAATAAAGAACATATTTCCATTTTCTGCAATATTTACAAAAGATCACCTTGGTATAGGGATGGTGGTTATTGCAAAAATAATCGGGTTTCGGATATTCAAGTTTCCCTCACCTCCGGTTTGGCTTGGCGGTTATAACCGCTCAAAATAACCTGATTTTGAAATAACCGACTTTCGCCTTTTTTATTATAAAAAAATGAGCCGTTTCTAGACAAAGTTTTTATTAGTATCGTTTCTGCAGGAAATCAATCCATTGGCCAATCTTATTGCCTGTTCAAAAGGACTCCTTCAGTAATCCGCCAAGCAACAGATGCGTCGAGGTAGCCGTTGTCGTTGATTGGTCTAAGATGATAAAATTCAAAGCTTCATAACTTCGTAAATTTTAGTTTAATCGAACCTGAAGTCGAGCCTATCTTCCGAACCGATTTTTGTGTCCGGTAAATGGATTTTAGAAAAAACCGGGACAAAAAAATAACCGAAAAAACCGGTTTCGGGTTCAAACCGATAGGTTTTCCGATCCCTATTTTTATCTATTAAAAAATTTTAGAGTTATTTAAGCAGTGGTTTTAACATAATAAATGGTTCAATTTTTTTAAAAATAACAGTTTATAGCGGGAACCAAAAACACCGGTTAACTCTTTAATCCCGAGGCGACTTTTTTCGTCTAGACCCTTTAAAACCGGAAGGTTTTAGGAGGAAACGACATGAATTTGACTCTCCCAATCTGGGTGGTCATTTACCCCACGACCCCAGCCCCTGCTATAACCTTCCCTTACGGCGCACGGAAATGGGCTGTGGTTGGTAAGGATAATTGGACCCCCCCCTACCTCGCTTATCTCCTAAGCTATCTCAGAAACTCACCTCCCCTCAAAAGAAGCCAACAGCGTCAGACCGGCCTTCGTCGCTTTATGAGGATATTTTAGACCTCCCGAAAGAGGGTTAACCATAACAAAACAACCGGTAGGTTTTTCCCAACCCTACCCAGATGCCAAAGAAAACAGTTTATAAACAGTCAAATCTTACACTATCCAATTCAAATTTACAAATCAATGCATCTGGGGAAGACACAATTACAGCATAAAATCCCCTTCGGCGAACCATTAAATATCCACACACAAATGGAGAAAAGGAAATACTAAAAATAATAATCACTTGATCATTAACAAGTATCATTTGATACTAACTTCCTGGTCCTTGAAGCGAGGAATGAATCAGCATAGTAAAACAGCGGGAGTGTTTTCCCCTAAACTTTCTCGTATACTTCCCGTAAACTTTCTCGTAAAGGTGCCTTTTTCTCTTACCCCGCGTGGCTAAAAAGATTCGAACCTATTGTTACCCAGAATCCAATGACTATCAGAAGATTTTTCATTATAGTGATTGAAAAATATCTAGGCAAAAAATGAAATTCAAAGAGATGCGTAGCGATTTTCTTCTCTTACCGGCTCAAGGACAAACTGACGTAGTTCGCTACTCCGTAATGAAATTCCTCTCCGTTCTTCGGGTACGCATGCGCGTGGACAACGGATTCTCTTCAAAAGTAAATTATACGGACCGACAGACAGTCAACCATTTGATGGATTTGGCCCAAAATTTGATACGGACCTACATTCATGACGATAAAGCTGTGTATAAAATTTTATCCATCTGGCTTTTCAAGTTTTTGAGTTATAGCGTTCGCATGACCTCGAACATGCAGACAGACAGACTTCCCGTTGACGGATTTTGTCGAAAATTTGATAGAAACTTACAAATTATGTTTAAAGACCACATACCTAATTTCATCCTCGTAGCTCTAATAGTTTTCGAGTTATCGTGTTCAGAGACACACAGACACAGACAGACATAACTCTAAAATTGTGTTTTTCGGACTCAGGGAGGTCTAAAACGTGGAGATTCGTCAAAATCTCGAGTTCGAATTTTTTGACGATTACAATACTTTCTCTTTGTATACTTCGTATACGAGAAAGTAAAAACACGTCTGAATTATTTCACGCAATTTTGGCGCCATAACGTCCGATTCTTTCCATTTGATAATGACGCACACCAAAGGGCGAACCAAACAGAACACCACTCCATACCCTGCATCCGGAATCAAAATGGCTCGTTCTTGGATGGTATGGAGCAAACATCCAAGCAAGTTGGATAGGTATGGAGCAAACATCCAAGCAAGTTGGATAGGTATGGAGCTGTCGTGGAAGGTGAGGACAGATGCTGTCTTAAAGAAGATGATGGAGCCTCCAAAGTAACAAACATGCCTTTTATTTACAACACACTAAAACCAATATTCACTCGACATACATGCTAGTTACAGATAAGCCTAATAACTGAATCCGCTAAAGGTTGAGGTGAGATTCCTGCGAAAGAGCTGGCGTGAGCAGGTGCGAACGAGCAACCAAGCAAGAATGACGAGACTCGTGGTGCTGGAAGCATCCAAATATATGCAACATCGCCACCGACGTCACCCGGTACAGCAGGAGCGCCATCTACAATATCAAATACTTTCCACAGGAGCAACGATCACAAACGAAACAAGATGAAACAATTTAACTACTTTATAATTTATATAATTACTTCGTAGTTAAACCCATTTATTATATTCAATAACTCTAAAATTTTTAAATAGATAAAACTAGGGATGGGAAAAACCAATTGGTTTTAACCGGAAACCGGTTTTTCGGTTATTTTTTTTGTCGCGGTTATAACCGGTTTTTTTAATATCCAGTAACCGGGGAAAAAATCTGGATCGGAAGACAGGCTAGATTTTATGTTCGATTAGACTAAAATTTACTAAGTTATGAAGATCTTAATTTCATCATCTTAGACCAATCAACGGCAACCGCTTCCTCGAGGCGTCTGTTGGTTGGCGGATTAGTGAAAGAGTCTTTATGAATAGATAAATATTGGCCAATGGATTGATATCCTCTAAAAACAATATTAATAAAAAATTTTGTCTACAAACGGCGTTTGTTTTCTATGGGAAAAGAAACCAAAAACCGTTTATTTCAAAAACCGGCTATTTTGAGCGGTTATACCTCCAGGTTAAAACTGGGATGAAAAAAATCTGAATAATCGAAAGCCGGTTATATTCGCAATAATCGCCATCCCTAAATAAAACTAGTTTATAAAACCAAGTACAAACCGGGCATAAAGAGGAGGAGCCGTACAAAAACAGTTCTTGACGTATTTAATTTCTCATAATTTCAGGCAGAGGGACCAAGTGTGAACCCATCAATTACCATTTGATAAGTAAAAGCTTAAATTATAAAGCAGCTAACATTAAAAAAATATATGTAAATAGAACGGATTTTATTTTATTTATTTACTACCCGCTCCGGCTCAGCCTACCCAGAAGAGTGTAAGGCCTTCCACTGGTCGGAGGGGAAACATAAAACAAAAGAAATGAACTACATTAAAAACGAGTTTAAGAAAAACCCCAAGGGGTGAGCAGAACAATTTAAAAATCATCGCTGACAACAGTGTACTCAAAAAAAAGATAAAGAGCAAAAACACAATACACAAAGCACAAAAAGATAAAAAGCGAAAATACAAAACGCAAAACACAAAAGGCTTAACATTAAAAACACAAAATACAAAAAGATAAAGAGCAAAAACACAAAACTCAAAAACACAAAACGAAAAAACACAAAACGCAAAAACACAAAGAGCAAAAACTAAACATTAGAAACACAAAACACACACAAAAGATAGCCAAATTAAAATCAATAGCATTTAAAACCAAACAGTTACAAACAAAAATCGAGAGACAATACGCATTACAAAAACTCCACCGAAGCACACCCGAGATCTAAAAACTTTACAATGGACAAGATAAAATGGATTATATTAATCAGTTTCAATTGGATCCCGACATGATTAATATTTAAAGCCTTTTCTTGAAAACACTAATTTTGAAATATAGTTCCATGCCCGTAGTTTAACCCTTCACTGTATACTGTAAAAATTTGATACATAATTTATTTTTCATGTTAATAATGAATAGAAACTTTTTGTCCACTGGTACACACTGTATCAGATTAGAAACATTACAAGAGACCGGATAACAATCATTCGTTCCATTTTCCGTGGACAGCAGAGGTCCTATTGATAAGTCTGTGGTAATCAGTTATTCTTGATGCACATATTGACATAATTAAGCAGTTTTTAGAATTTAAAAGGAGTCTTGCGTCTTTGATGGTTTCATCAATTGCTCATGTATTTACCATTTGATATTACTTTTAAAATCCTTTTTCATTGTTTTATATAAAAGGAAATAGGGATTTGTTTCGTTCATTAAATACAATTCAATAATATCACAATTCTATTCTGATTTTTTGTATACTTTTCTGTTGTTATATCTGAGATTCCCATGCCAAAAACATTTTTTATTTCGAAATTTTAAAAATCGGTCATTGAAGGGTAATCAAGAACTTCCTGCAAATGAAAATTACTAGTTTGTGGATAGTATTAGTACAAGCTGGCTGAAAGGAAAATCCGTTTCTTTACTTGTGTCGATTGTTTAGAAATTTTAATAGCGTGTTTCCTTGAATTACGAACAAGCAAACAACAGGAAATTCATACCCTCAGCTAATGGGTAAAATTTATTAATGGATATGAAGAGAAGGTCTTGTTGGTTTCTATGAATTCCGCTTGAGATGCTATCATAAGAGTTGATGATCAATTGTTTTTCTGTGTTAACAGTAAGGTTTAATTTTTCTCATCCATATGTATAAGAATGTTAAAAGTAAACAAGTTGAACAACTCTGTAAATCGCAGAGGTTCATCTAAGTTTCCATTTGTATACTATTTTACATCAATCAATAAATTTTGTAACAGGCTGGAGACTAGTGAGTCGGAATCGGACTATAACTCCGGTCCTATTTCAACAAAATCCATTGTCCTCGTCGAATTTAAGGATACGAAGTAAGAGATTTAGAGCTACGTCCTGTGTTCTAGGGTTATATATGAAACGGCGGGTATAATGAGGGTATATTTGGGTTCAACCTCCTTTAATGTCTTACTTCTATAACTTAGAATCTGCTTTGAGACTTAAAAGAATTAAAAAGATTTGAGAAGAGCACATAGACAACCTTTTGGAGGCAAAACGAATAACTCTCATATAATCATAAGAGCAAAGCTATTGTCGTAAGCTGTTACAGGACAATGCTTCTACTATATATAGTCTTCTATCCGTCAATAGTATAATAATTTAAAATAACAACATAATCAGTAGATATGATACGAAATATATTTGGACTTTTAGAAATGGAGTCAGAGGTTATTCATCGCATTAATGTGAATGGATTTTTAAAATAATATTCTTTTAGTCATGTGTCTTCCAATTTGTTTCTTCCTTTTTTTGTAATTGTTCCTTAAAGTTGTCCCTTAAAGTTTGCATGTCCTTGATCTATACAATAAAATATAACCCAGCGTTTGATAAACTGTGTTGTTACTTTCTTATACACTCATAAATGATGCGTTTTGTGCTTAGTCCATAGTAGAGTGAAAAGAAGTGAGTGCGAAATTTGGAACTTCCTCTTTAATGGGTCACAAATTAAAAGCACCGCCTAATTTTATTTTAAAAGAATATACCAAATTTCATTTATCGACCTTGTTGCATTATTGAGTCATCGTATTCAAATTACATGGCAGACCCTAATCTATTGGCAGACCCTTTGATGATTAGTCTAATATTTTACGCTTATATACAATATTGCCTTTAAATCACACATACAAAATTCATTACTCTAGATTTTTGAGTTTTCGAGTCACGGCTTTCGCATCTATACTTATGAAAGGTAATGTTTGCGTGTGTGTGTGCGTTGCCCAGACGAAACTATAGCACTTACAGCTTTCAAATTTGGCGCACAGACAGACGTAATGGTAAATCAATGCACCTCGAAGCCAGAATTTTAAAATTCAATGTAGAAAATTTTTTATTTAATGTTTTGTGTTGTTTTGGGTCATTTTCGGCACGTTTAAAGCTGTAGTATCCTTTTTAATGATCGTTGAAAAATAATTAATGCACCATCAGATAGAACAAACATTTTCCGTTCTAATGAAGTTTGTTTTCAATTTCCAACGTAATTTCCTGAATTTTGAGAAATATTTAAATCATAATCACTTTAATGGTAATTTTTTATGAGGATTTCTTCAAATTCTCGCATCTGACGTTCTAGCAACTCTATAATTTTCATTTTCATTCAGCTTATAACTAGAACGTTTCTGTCGGATTTAAAACAAGAACTGTTAAAATATCTTATTCCGTTTTTTTTCGAATTAATTTTTCCTTGATCAGTTCGAACAGTTTTTTTGCTAGCGAGATTTGACAGTGAGAGTTTCTCCGGACGTTCCCAGAATTCATTGTTGTTTCCTTGAAGAAGGTGACGTAATATGCTTTCATCCCCAGTATGCATTTCTGGAATCCGATTCCTTCCGGTAACGTCAATGCATTCACGTCATTGTCGAGAGGAAAAATAAGCGGGGAAATCAATAATGTGTATCTTTTGTTTTGATTTTGTTTTCAAAACTTGTTTGCGTCATTGTGGGCATTTTTTCCCATTTTTTATAAGTTCTGATTCCACGGGCAACGCCATGCGCGTACTGCTAGTACACTATAATGGAAAGACAGACACATAGTCAATTCTTTGATGGAGATTTCATTGAACTTGGTACAAATCAAGATACTTATCTATATATCTAGAGGTAAAAGAAATACCAAATTCCATCCATATTTCCCATTATGCTTTGAGTATTCCTTTACACCATGGCGGACAGATAGACAGACTTCCTTCCGACAAATTTCACTCAGAATTTATTAGAAGCCCGCAAATTTATGGTACAGCCAAACTTCAAATTTCATTTTTTTTTATCTTTCTCCTTTATTCATATAATAGGGTCTCTGCCTCCAGCTCGCTAAAGATTGGTAATTCTCCTAGGTATGATACACAAACCCACTCACTTTGCTCGTTATAAATGGGACACTGTGTATCCTAGCAAAACCATATTTATGGTTGAGCTTAATAGTTTTATTTTAACTTATATCAACACAGAACAAATTTGTTTGCCTTGAAGAAGGTCTTTTTCTTGATTTTGAAAGCATTTAGAAGACAAATTTAACAGTCAAATGAAACTAAAAAGCAAATATTACGACTTAAGAATACGGTCTGGTCTCATCGACATAGCGCCAATTAGGTGAATTAGTGAGGTGAATTTCAATTTCTCTTTAAGAGAAGCTAAATGATGAGGGTTCTTGCAAAAACTGACATTTTTTAAACTTTAATCTTCGAATGGTATTCGAGAAAATGCAATTTAAATAATGTATTTAATTTATAAGTGTTCATGGTTTGAATTTTACTAAAATTCAGTGTTACTATTCGAAGATTCAAATTTAAAAAATATCAGTTTGTACAAAAACCCTCATCATTTAGCTTCTGTTAAAGAGAAATTGAAATTCACCTCATTGAAATGCCGACAGCTTTCTGAATTTTAATGGGATACAACTGGAATTTTTAAAAGTTGCTCTATATATATGGCTTTGAAGTTATGAAAGAAAAATTCTGCTGCGTCTCGCTCATCAATTCGCTCGCTCTCAAATTATTTAGTACAAACGCTCATAATTCCTGTAATATTCGACGCATTTACTTCAAAGTTTCATACAATACTTCTGTAACATATTGTCAAGTGTTCTGAAACTTTCGAATAATTTGAATGAAAACTCTGCATGTTATAAACAAAACACATGCGGAAAAATTTGGGATTTTTTAAAGAAACATTTATATCTTCTCGAATATTTGTGCTATGCTTATGAAAATGCTTGTAAATATTATGCATATTAAACCATAACCATTGATAAAAGTTACATCTCGTTATCAGCTTTCTGTGAAACAGGATGGGTGAAACTCCATTTTCGCCTTCATCCCTTTCTGGCGGTTCCCCTAATTGCCCTCGTGACCGAATCTTCACCGTAATATGTATATGATACTCTATTGAATGTCACACGATTCTCCAAAACTGATTTCGAAACATAGTTTTCGTATTAATTGCAAATTTCTCGCATTTTACGAAATGTTCCGTAACTTTTGTATGCCAGTGTATTTTCCATCATCCTAAACGGCTTTCGAACTTTTCTTCAATTGATTCATTTGCACATGGAATTCGCCTTCTTTCATTGCTTCGATACTATTTAACAGCACAGAATACTTAATAATTGGAGCATTTATTAATAATCCTTGAAGATCCCATTCCTATGTTTATAACTCTGCAATTAATTTTAACGGCAGAGGAGATTATAAGACACATTTAAGTAACTATTAAGCCATATTTATATTATCATATATTGCAGAAATTAAATTATGGTACATTATACTCGCCAACGACACAAGATTCAATAAATACATACGGTGTTCAATATTTGAGATACAACAAATCTATGTTATGAAATCGAGAAGAATATCATTAATTAGACTACTTGCATCATAAAACTGCGCAATTCCTGCATAATGTTAGTTGCTTAACGACCTCAAATAAGATTTATTCCGGATTTCATTTTCCTGCAGCATAAAAGAATGATTTAGATACTTAAATATTATATACACACATATATTTTCTTCTGATTTCCGTGTCTTCAATTATGTTTCAGAACTTGTCACACAATTTTATTTCTAATTGCTTCCTTGATATTATATAACAGGAAGTACAACCATCCAGTTACCGAAAATATAATTTTCTGTCATCTCATAAATGCTACTTAAAGGAAAGAATAACCAATTATTTTTCTAATTTTATCTTAAAAATGTATTCGTAAAATTTTATTGTTAACAACATTTATTAAGGCATTAAGAAAAGTGCTATTAAAACTATTAATGGAACACAAAAAGATAAAAATTCAGTTAGCTAGCACATGACATGACTAGTCCGCTGCCTCGTGCATCTCTCGTGTATTGCGCAGCATCGATTCTCTGTTTATATAAGTAGTTCCAAGAGTGAAGTCATCTGGGGTAATTCAGGATCGCCACAGATATTTCTATTATTACAGGTTGCAGTATGGCTCATGCGATTACAATTGTGGAGACTGAATTTATTTGGTGGCTTACAGGCGCATAAATAATCTAAATGATTTCCTTGCACTTAGAGTGAACAAAACAGTAATCAAAACTAGTTTAGCCCTCTCATGCCGGACGAGGCAGCCTAGAAATTTCCCCTTAACAGCGACGAAGGCCGGTCTGAGGCGGTTGGCTTCTTTTGAGGGGAGGTAAGGTTCTAATCGCTTAGGAAATAAGCGGTGTAGAAGGTTCAATTATCCTTGCCCATCATAGCCCATTTCCGTGCGCTTTAAGGGAAGGTTATAGCAGGGCTGGGGTGATGGGATGAATGACCACACAGGTTGGAAGAGTCCACTTGATGTCGCATCCTCCCAAAAATATCGGTTCTAAAGGGGCTAGAGGAAAAAAGTCGCCTCGGGATTAAAGAGTTAAAGTATAAATCCTTTGAATTTATGGAGGGTTTGTTTTATTTTTTGATAACATGTGTGATGTGAACTTTGATTGCAAAAGAGGGAAGATAATATTTATCCTACAGGCGTTCCAAGAATACCACATATCTAATCTCCTAATCACAAGGAGATTCTCTGTCCTCTTTTGCTGGGTTCCCTCTCACGTTGGTATATCTGGAAATCAACATGCAGACAATTTAGCGAAATCCGCTACCAATAGTCTTAATTCTCCTGTTCCTCTCAACGATATAAAAAAAAATACGTAAAAATCAAACTTCACTCAAATAGGCAAAGTCGGTGGAACCTTAAAGAAACAAATAAGCTTCATTCCATCAAACATCTAATTACCTGCTGGCCTAGTTTGCCTAACAGAAAACTCGACACTGTCCTCACTCGATTAAGAATTGGCCATACGAGATTCACGCATAGGCATCTGTTATTGGGGGAACCCGCACCTCTTCGTACAGCATGCCAATGCCAAATGACTGTTCTCCGCATTCTTATTGATGTGAACAATTTAATCATCAACGCATCCGCTGTTTCCATTCATCCTGTATCACTCTTAAAGACATCCTTCAGAAAGATCCTCATCCACAACTTTCTACTTTTTTAAGAATGATTGGTTTTTACTCTTTGATATAAAAATTTTTACCTTGTTTTTAGGTCATTTTTTCCTTGTTGCAAGCTTTTTAGACTTCGTATATTGACACTTCATACCGAATGACACTCCTTTTAACTAAACTCCTATACTAAGATTTTATCCTTGACCATATGTTTGGCGCAGCATAATCAAAAATGGTTTTTGCGCCAGTAAACTCCATCA
>BGPR01051522.1:0-10812 GCA_013235015.1 Araneus ventricosus
TTGCTCCAAGAAACACAAAACAACAAAACAACCAACTTGCACCGATAAACAACAACAACAAACAGCATGAACTTCGTAAATGGTTAAAATAGAACAGTGCGATAAAATTTAAATCTTATTAGCAATAAAAAATACCTCAGATATAGGGGAAAAACAGTTAAGAAGAAGGTAAACTAGAAATACAATTAAAAATTAAAAAATACTCAAACGAACCAACGGTTTATGACATTAAATACATTTTAAAATGGCATGTCATTAAATACATGCTTATTGGTACAAATACCGTCTTTAGATAAGATACTCGAGATGAAAGGTATAAAAAACTTTTCTTAATAGAGAATTTTAAAATCTGACATAAATGTAGTGTGTAGTTGAAATATATCGCAGAAAGGACAGAGGATCGAAATGTAATAGCCATAAGGTTGCTCATAAGACAGAAACTCAGGGCCTTTGTAATCTGTTGGGAAATAAATAATAATAAGGGAAAATAATTATTATACCCTTATTATGTCAGAACATAATAAGGGAAATTGAAGAGGGGTAGTGTAGGCACCCTCATCATCTGACTTCAGTTAAAAATTATGAGGTTCATTCTAAATAAAATTTAAAGAAACTTCAAAACAGGACGATAATTTAACTGTAATGTGCATAAAAACACCGGATACAAATTTTAAAAAGTTAAAAAAGGCAATTTTTTTCACAGTTTTTCGTAATGGTCAGAAAGTACATGTAAAGGTTTTTGCGCCAGGTTTTAAAGTTTCATCTAAGTTTTCCGCGTATTATACTGAGGTGTGTAATCAGCGAATGCGGGAAAATCAGTTGTATCATTCATTTTAGCATTTATGATACTGCCTGATATTGATTATATCTATCCTTTTCAAAGTCACTAATGGAAACATTTTCTATAGACATACTGTTTTCCTAGGTTTTCAACGTATAACCGTGAAGGTGTGAAGTAGCATAGCATTAGATTGTTATTTCAGTTGTGGTTTCCTTTAAGATTATTTGATTGTGCCAACTGGATAATAATTATACAAACAAGACAAAAGGTCCTATTTTTATTAAATATAGTAGAATAATAATAAATGCATATTATTTTAATATATCCCTTTTAACATTATTTGTTTTCATGGAAATTACAATTTTTGTCACCTTCAAAAGCAGTCTTCACTTTATTACAATAGTCATGAAATGGATTCTTTATTTTTAATTCATAAAATTATTATTTTTAATTTTGAAAACTTACGTTACGAAATGCGATCATGTCGTCCAACTTTTAAAGTCTTATTTGAAAAAACGGCTAATGTCAAAACTATTTGGGAAAAAAATCTAAAGTTAGTGTAATTTTACCCAAGGTTTAATTAAGAGAATGCGATTAACCTGTTAACTCCCATTGTCCTATTTATAGGACAGTTACATTTCACTTCCATGAAGAACCAAGCCCATAAAAGCAGCTGATCATTGCTGGTATGGGAGCCTGAAGACCCGGGTCTTCGACACCGAAGTCTAGGAAGTGCATTCGGGCAAAGCAGCCGTAAAATCGAACTCATCAGTCGAAGATAAAAAATTTACATTATATTTCAACATAGAGATCAGTGGCGGCTCGTCCATTAGAGCTGCATTCCCTCCAGAAGTTATTTTAAAAGCTTGTATTTTCGTTTTTATTTTAATTACATTACTTTTCCACTTTGAGAGTTCAATGATCAACTTAAAAGACAAAAAAGTAATAAAAAATGTAAAAGAAAGACGGAAAGTTAATCAACAATTAAGAGAAAGACAGACCAGAGCTGCATAGAGTTTTGCCCCTCCTAAGGACCAAAATGCGCGCTCTGGGCAACGCTGAACACTGAGTCGGAAGAAAGAAGCAATCCTTCCTCCTTTTGAATTTTGAGGCACTCGAGCTGAGATTTTTACAGCTCTTGTTTGGCGCGCGAGTTTCGCCTTTTCCTTCCTCAATTGTCTTTTTTTTCTCTTCCTCTCAGTAATCCAGCCATTAGGTAGTTTTTTTAAATCAAATTCGAGAGGAGTTGTAATTTTTTGCTCATTTATGTATTTTGGGGTATGCTTATTCCGAATCTGAGGTTTTACACCAAAACATTTTGTTGGAATTTTAGTTATAGCTAGAAAGCAAGAAAAAAATGTTTTATCCCAGTTGCTTATGACTCAAAAACTATCAATTTTTGGTATAACATCATTATATAACAAAATAATCCGCACAAAATTTCCTGCAACTTAGGACTATAAAACTTTTGCAGCACTGCTTGTTATGGAGCTGACAAGCTGCCGATAATAGAGGTAATTATCTCATATATATAAAATCAATCTTCTTATTCAAAATACTAAATTATCAATATTGATCATTAATATCTACTGAAACTAGTTTAACATAATGAATATTAAACTGTTCATATCATGAAATTATTTCCGATCAAGATTTTTACTTTTTACACTTATTACATTTCGGAAAGAAATATAGATTCTGAAAGTTAGGGCATTTCAATAATCTATGTAAAATTCATTCGAACGGATTTTATCATTTGTCGAAAGCGTAAAAAAAGTTTCTGTGTCATTTTCTAGTGCTGTTATCCTTTTGCGGCGCTGTGTGACAACTGATGGCACACCTAATTTCACTCTTCTCTCAACCGTTCAATTCAACTATAAATGGAAGATAATAGGTTTAGGATAGGGCTAATAGTACTCCTTTTAGAATGTTTATAGCAGCTTTGTGAACTTTAGTTTCGGAATAGAAATTATTAGATATAAAGTTTAGGAAAATTCCTTAAATCAGAGATAAGAAATTATTCAGTTCTCGACGTTTACAATTTTAGCAAATTAACTCGAAAAATGTCCTCCAATATTCTTGAAGTTTTAATTTAGCATTTTACCCCAAAAAGCGACGACGCCTTCCCTCGGAGCGAAATAAGTTGTAAAAAAAATTGTATTTTCTATGTCTAGACAATAAACTAAACCCGTTCATGATGTTTTATAATCATATTTCAGAAAATTTAATGCCTTGCGCCCCAAAGGGTTAAAGCGTCCGCGGAGTTAATTACAATTCTCTGTTATTCTCAAGTAGTACAAAGATATTGAAAAATATTGTACGATTTTGAACAATATTCGCAATGTTGTATGATATTGTATAATATCATATAATATTATAAATTATCGAATAATATAGTACAATATGAGAGAAGAAAATAAAGAAAGTGCACCAGAAGTGATCTGTGAATTTTTGGTTAGAAATTCCAGAAAATTAGAGGAAAATAGTTTCTCTCTTCCACAATAAAGAAGCTAACAAACGAAGAATTTTGGCAAGTACGACATAAATTGTGGCGTAACATATTTGTCAATAGACTTCAACAACGTGACAGCACTCTTTATTGATTACATGTCAGTTTAACTAGTTAACAGGGTTTTCAGATTCTCCTACTACAAGTAGTCGCCATTTAGTATAGAGGTGGGCATAATATTTTATTATTCAGCCCAATTAACGTCAGCAGTTGTGTGACCGATTATCCCGGAATAACCAAACAAAATCATTACATTCAGCATAATGGATGGGTATACGAGTACATGGTGATTTAAAAATGGGGGAACAAACTTCGAGGAGAGGTGGGGTACACCTAGAAGACTCGGAATCACATAGCAATGCAGGATCGGAAATGTAATCCTAACGACATGGGGGTTGTTAGGGGCTATCGCAGAGAAACCGTCGACAGCCACCCGCAGAGGTGTTAGGATGGAAAATAGGATTTTATCGTGATCTCTAATTGACATTTAAAGACCATAAGCGTAAAATAAATCATGACTTTCCTGATAATGAATTTGACAGAAGTTTCGTAACGTGGTCACCTCATGGAATCTCGGACGTTCTGAAATACGCCGCGGATGTTCGCGGTAGACACGAAGATGCGCCATTTCAAAATGCCCCTGCTACCTCTGATAAGCTGGAGAATAAACAAAGATGCAGGAATGACAAGCCCTCAAACGTGCGAAACTATAGATGGTAAGAACCATCTACGTATCCAGAAAACTCCGGGCAACTTAATTAACAGGAAAGTCATGACTTATTTTACTCTTATGGTTTTTAAATGTCAATTTGGGATCACGATGAATTCCTATTTTGCATCCTAACACCTCTGAGGGTGACTGTCGACGGCTTTCCTGCGACAGTCCCGAACAACCCCCTATCTCGTGAGGATAGCATTTCCGATCCTGCATTGCTAAGTGATTCCGAGTTGTCTAGGTGTACCTCACCCCTCTTGGAAGTTTGTTCCTCCAGTTTTGAATCACCCTGTATAAGAGATATGCGCCACAGGAACATCCAAATTTTAAATTCCCAAATGAAAAGTCAAAGATATACCCATGTAGCTAGTTATTTTTTTAAGAAAATAGATCGCAATTTGCTTGTCTTCAAACAATTATTATTGTTACACCATAGTTATTTTAATTAAGAAAACCTATAATAAAGCTTGAATGATATTTTTTATTAATAATTAAAAAATTGGTGACTCGATAAATGATAACAATACCAAGTTGATTCAAACGCAAAATATGGAAAACTGTTCGAAATAAAATCCTTCTGAAAGATGGTGTTTGATAAAAAAAATAGTTTTTTTATGAAGAGTAATCTTGAAACAATGGAGTACAAAACCATTAAAAAACATTAGAATTATTCACAGCAATATTAAGATATATATTAAGCAGCTTGCTTGACATAGGCTTTAGAACATTGAAAAGGCTCTAAAAATAGACTAGTTCTTATATAAAACTTTCGTTTTGAAATGAAAACTAATAGAATGATAATTATCGATAATGAGTGCTAATTTCAAAATATTATTTTTAAATACTATGCGTGATGTAGCAATACACTTGGTTACAAATTTATTAACTTTTCAAAACCAAAAAATTCACTATTTTTCTATTTATGTTTTTTCTTTTAAATTTTGATGAAATCTCTATTATTGGTTATATGAATCTTTTAAAACAAGAACCACGATTCGTATAACTTAAAATCCTTACATAAAACATATTAAAAATGTATTATTTTATCAATATTAATTTGTTCTTGGGCATAATTTTTTTCAATTATGATGCAGTCAGCAGAATTAATATTTGCATGATGATAATTTTTCTCCAACATGACAGAAAAGCCGTTTTACTTTCGCAGCTCAAAAAGCAGAGATATAATCAAATTCTTAATTTTTTATAACGATAATGGTTAAACATAATAATTTAATTGTTAAGACAAAGTAGCATCATACTGGCTATCAGTATTATAGTGTCTGTTTTCTTAAAATTAAAAGATTTTCTTCAGAATGAAAAATACAAATACGATGAAAGGATTATTTCTCAAATGCCTAAAATTGCAAAATATATTATTTTGCATAATTAAGTTTATTGTAAAATTAACTTATGTTTAATTGCAGATGTCAAAAACGTTTTGCTAGCATATCTTACAAGCTTTATTAAGTTAAATCTGTAACAAGCGGAATTGTTCGTAGATGTCATACTGTTATTTTTGTAAGAAGTGATAACTTAATTCTGTATCAGAACTTCGAAGACAATAACTATGGCTACAAAATTGAATTTATAAATTCTTTATCACTATTCAGGTGAATTAAATCTCATGAAAAAGTTCAGGAAAAAAAAATTGGATGGAAAATACGCAATGACATTTTTTTCACATACAGTTATTTGCTGAAAATATTTGAGGAGTGAGAATTTCATTTTAAGCAAAAGAAACAATCAAAATAACAATATTAGCAATACATGTTTACATTTTTTTAATATGTTTTACAAGAGTTCATTTTTATATTCATTGTGGAATTAATTCTCTGAAAAGTATTGAAGTAGTAAAAAAGTGTACATTTTTTTCACCCACATCTGTGAAGATTTAATATGTTTGTCAAACTTTTAGACAATGGAAAGGAAAAGTCCTCTGAACAAAACACTGAATTTTAATCTGTGAATCCATATACAAGTAATGAAAAGAATGGCATGACTCTTTGGATGAATTAAATTGATTCAAACAAATATTAAAGAAATGTTCTATAAAATGGTACGAAATTTTTCTGTTTTGTATAAATTTTATTAATTTTTACATAAGACTAGCAGTACGCGCAAGGCGTTGAGCTTTGCATAATGGTTTCAACAAAATAAAAAAAAAACAGAATGAAATAAAATAAATATTTAAAAACAAACACACACACACATATATATATGCCTATTTCAATACTTTTAATAACAACAGAGTTTTTTTACTTGTTGACATATAAATGCTTAAACTTGATTTTTTGTTCAAGATATCTTTTGTATTTTCTATTTTTTAGATTTTATTTAAAATTGATGTATTGTTCAAATAATGATTTTTTAGTATAGGATTTGATTCTTGATATGTTTTGTTATATATATATATATTAACAGAAGAAAACATCAAAACCACGTCATAAAAGAAAAACCAAAACAACAAAATGGAAAATAACGCTAACGTCCGGGACGCGTCATCAGCAAGGGAAATTCCTAACGAAAGTATACATATTTTCGGTGTTTTCTAAACACAAATTCTAGCAATAATGCTAAAAAGAGTTTGTTTCTCCGGAACACCGAACAAAAAACCATAGTTTGAAACAAGGAAATAAAGTAAAAAGTTCATGTCTAATTGAGAAAAATAAAAAGTTCATGTCTAATTGAAATAAAATACATGAAACCAATTTCAAAATCAATAACATGAAACAAATATGAAGAAAAAGGCGTCAAAAGTCACCCAATAGTCCACAAATTGACAGGAAATGGATTCAGATGCAATAGCACTATGGTTTTTGTTCGCTCTTTTATTTAGCATTATTGTTAGAATTTGTGTATTTAGGAAACACCGAAAATATGTATACGCTCGGTCGGGATTTCCCTTGCTGAAGACGCGTCCCGGATGTTAGCGTTATTTTCCGCTTTGTTGTTTTGGTTTTTCTTCTATAACATGGTTTTGATGTTTTCTTTTGTTAAAATTCCTCATTTTTCAGTTGTACTGCTGCTTTGGCGCATTCACCGCATTAGTAAAGTTTTTTCATATTTAAATATTTTTTAGAATTTATGTTAACCATATAGTATCCATTTCCTAAAATTTACTTCATTTGAAATAGTATTTCTTCGATTAAAATTAATTTCTTAATTGGTTATTGCATTTCTTTCTATTTTCGTATATGTTTGTATCTATCTATATATATATATATATATATATATATATATATATATATAAATGGACGCGAAACCAGTTATTATTGCTACAAGAGGAAGAGAAGGGAGGATGTATATATAGGATGTATATATATATACACTTCTACAATTATTTTAATAGACAAGGCAAGGAAATAGAGATTATCGACGAAGTAAAATGAAAGAAATAATAAAATGAGTAATTTTGGCTGCAGAGGATTTTAAAGAATTTGTTTCATAAGATATAGAAAAATTGGAGGAAGGTTTTAAACGTCGTCCATAAGCCTGTAAAAATCATATCTTTCCATAAAGAAAAATACAGAGGTTTTAAAATGTTAATAGTTAAACACAGTACTAAAATCAGTATTTTATTCATTATTGATATTTATAAAGCTGGAATTAGAGATTGTTAAAAAATAAAAAAAAGCTAAAGAAGCTGTTTTATAAATGACAATAGACTTAAACACCTTATTTTTTGATGTTTTTAATTCTGTGCCACCAAAAAAAACACTTGACTTGTTCACCCTAAAAACCTTTAACCTTAACAAATCCCAAAATATGACATTGGTCGTAGGTTTTAATTATACTCTTCGTAGAAACATGGATTGAAATCGAAAATCACTCATTATCTCTCGTAATGAAGAGGAATATAGGAGATGCTCATGGATCCCCGCTATAAACACATTATTACCGGTAATTTAAATATAATTAAAGATATTGAATTGTCTTTTGGGAAAAAGGTACTAACTTTCGTCCCATATTTAGAATAAAAATAGAACAGATATTAAAAAAAGCCTCTTTAAAAAACATTGATGGTTTAAAAAATTTCAAACAATTTCGATATTCTCTTTTTTCTTCATTGACTGAAATATGTTATTACTAAATTTTAAGATTTTATAAATAGGAAGTTCTACAATTACTATAAAAAAATAAAAGTTATTTTTCCTTAAAACAATAAAAAAAATCAAAGAACTACAAAACCTTTCATTTCAACCTAACTGATAAGCCGTAGGCAATTTCTCTGTTATTTGTAAGAATTCTATCTTGAACTCCTGGATAAGGAACTAAAATATCTGAAAACATTCAAATTAGATAAATCTGTTAGCACTATTGTACAGAAAAAAACTGCGATTTTAAATAGTGAATTAATTGTACAAACAATATGATCCTTCCACAAATTACAATCTATCCAAAAATTCCACAAAACAGCCTATATGAAGTCTAGATATGGCCTCACCTGGTGAACAAATACCTACACGATGTAAGCAGGAGAAATATTCTCTAAGTAATTTAAATATAATTCTAAGTTTTTATAGAAAAGAAAATTTTACTTGGATAATTGAAAATACTACAAAGGATTGATTTCACAAAGAACAATGAAATAACCTCATACCGAGACATATGCGACTAGACCTGTTCACTACATCCCAATTCTAATAAATTAAAAGTGGTTTTAATGCAATATTATTAAGTATTAAATAATTTGTTGCTTGAACAGAAGCTTATTCCTGATAGCAATGCACACTTGCAGCAAGTTTGGATTTTTCTTGATATTAGCCGACAAATTTGATGTGGCAGCTTTGCAGCGCGAACTTCCAAAGTAAAAGTAACAAAGCATAATCGACATACCCACTGGTAAAACAAGTCTAAGCTGTGAAGATGATACAGCACACTTACAGGATAATCTGTTTGTGTTTTAGAAACATCCATTTTAATAGCATCTCCTAGACCGTCCCTTCTTTTTTTTATTAATTCAATAAATCATGATAATTTGTGAAAAACTGACTTTTCATAAAAAAATTAGAAACATTTTTCCACTTTTACTAAATATAGAATTGCACTTACAGAAAACTATATCGCCTTTCCTTAATATTGAAATTTGCCATACTAAACAAACCTAAAACCAGTCAATGTTTGTTGGAAAATAATAACTACATATTGTCCCATTTAAAAGTAATTACTTTTGAAACAATAATTTCATAATTTTAATATAGAACGTAGTTATTAGAGAAAATCGCTTCTTGACTTCAAATCATATTCTCAACACAAATTTAAAAAATTAATGAAATTCAAGAAAAGCAGTTTAAAATAAATCGTGTGCACGGATTCATTAGCACACCCATCTTCGCTTCCGAGTCTATCTGCCTGAATGTATTAGGACGACAGATCAGGGAAACATGCTGGGCTCTGAACTGAGGCTGTGTCTGTACCTGTCTTGTAGTTTGCAATGAGTTTGACGTCACAAGCTTTGTGACAAGTTTGACTAGTGGAGACCAACCTGTCGGTGTAAACTTCTTTCTAAGCTTGCACCTTGTCGTGTCAAACTCTAGCACTTGTAGAGCAGCTTTGCTGCAAATCAAAATTCCCATCTGGGTTGGTTAGACATAATTAATTTATGCGTTTCTGCTATTTTCATCCTGAATGGTGAAACCATTTTCTTGCCAGATTAAAGGAATTACACAATGATCTTTTTTTTTCCTTTAATCTTGGAAAATATATTCTTCAATATTACGAAAAAATATACAGCTATCTTTTAAGTTTAAAACAACTTTTAGATATGTAGATGATTATCCCAATCTTTAATTTTAAAAATTTTTCATAGTTTGTGGGAATATTTACCCTGAGAACTAAAATTAACAAAAATTAAACGATAATAATATTAAAGCTATTTTTCTTGAATTAGATATTGACTGTCACAACGAATTAAACTGAATCATTTACGACATAAAGAAAATGAATTTAAATTCTAATGTTGTTAGGTTTAACTTTGGAATTTTAATATCTCTTTAAGACTAAATAAACTCACAATAGTACATTAATTACTAAGGATTAAAAAATATTTCAAGCACTTGACAAAAAGAAAAGCAAATTGAACTTTTGAGAACAATCTAATTGCAAATTATTAATTCCCAATTTCTCGAAATTACCTTTTATTCCATAGTGTTTTTAGGTATATACAGGTAAGCAAAAAAAAGAGCTAATTTTCTTGTATTTGCTCTTGTCTATTTTCCTTTGATCTATCGTAGTTTTACAGTTAATTTTATCTTTTATTTAATTGTCTATTTTTATATACCGAAACCTAAGTTTTTAAGACTTTCATGGACAATAAAAGGTTCAAGACATTTCCCACTTTTCACTGCTAGTAAAATATTAACTGAAACTCGTGGACGTTAACTGTTAACCTTCATAACTTAGAACACAAGCCAGGATCTCCGAACGCTCCAATGCACTGTGCTTATGCATCTAAAATCCCACCCGGTCCCATTTATCCAATTTATTGACTTTAAAGAGAATTGACACCTTTTCTTCATTTCATGTATATTGGTTTTGAAATTTGGTTTCATGTATTTTACTTCACCAGACACAGTTTTTGCTTTGATATTTCTTTGTTGAAAATATTGTTTTTTTGTTCAGTGTTCAAAGTGGAAACAAACTCTTTTAGCATTATTGTTAGACTGTGTCAGGAAAACACTGATACTAAAGTATAATGCTCGTTCAGGATTTCCCTGCTGACGATGAGTCCCGAACGTTAGCAAGTTATGTTCTGTTTTGTTATCTCTATTTTTCTTTTTCTGTAATGGTTTTAATGTTTTCTTTTTA
>BGPR01051523.1:0-10812 GCA_013235015.1 Araneus ventricosus
CGAAAAAATAAATATTTTATTAAAAGGCCCTTTTTCTTATGAGATTGCGGTAATTAGGTAGCTTAAAATTCCACTATTGTCTGGTGGTAAGTCACAACTTGGAGACCGAAGGCTTCTAGTGAAACCCGAATTCACCAAAGATCCGTGCAAATGGGTCTGACGAGCATTAAATCTGCCGTCAAAGGGCCAAACGAACTTTTACTGATGTGGTATAGAATTTTGGCGATGGAATGTCTACTCGTGTGTTGTCCTCTCCATCTGAAGACGGTTCTAAATTACGAGGAACGTCCCAAAATAGTCCTCGTATGGCTTCAAAAGGAACTGTTAATATAACTAAACTAAACTAAGTCACTTAAAGGGTGGGCTATCAAAATGATAATTTGTTGTTGGAAACTAATCAGTAATTCCCATTGGTTCCTTGAAGAACTCGAATGAAAGAAGCGCAAATTAAAATTTATAGTAAAAAAAGTTTTTTCCTTCTGTTCACAGGAGCTTCAAATTCAGAAAACGACATTAGATAGAATTTTTAGCGCCATCTATCGAAAAACTTCGAAACCATTTGAAGACTTCAGCATTTTTCACTCGATTGAAAATATTTTAGAGCAGGGACGTGCAAACTTTTTCAGGAACGGAAAAAAAGACAGGCCAATATAATTTAATAAAAAATTCAAAAATATAATTTAAAAAATTCTTTAATACTGATGCCGTGAATATGATGATAATGCAATGATTCTTTAATACTGATGCCGTGAATATGATGATGATGCGATGATTCTTTAATACTGATGATGCTATGAACGCATTTCTAAAAGTTATTCGTATTCTGGGATGTCCTGATGATGCTATTTGACTATTATTTTAAATTATTATAATATTATTTAAAAATAAGGGGCTATCAGGATAGAGCATCTAAGCTGGCCGTATTGTTGCCAAGATTGTTTTAGAGCAATGGTTTCAAAAGTGCCGCATTTGCACGTTTTTACGATCTAGGCCAAACCATAAAATTTTGTCCCTCCCCCGTAAAAAAATTATCTATATAGTTTTCAATTTAATAGTAATTTTTTTTATTTTTGAAACATATAAACACTTAATTTATCTTTTAACAATGACGTAAGGCTAAAAAATGGAAAATAAATTAAAAGCAACTTCTACTTTTTAGTTTGCTAATAAAAGTGTGTTTTATAGGACTGTTTTTTTATTGAATTTATATTGTGATTAACTTAATCTCTTCTTGGTCGGATTTTTTTTTGAATTTTCGACCAAAATAAAGCATTTTTTATTGTTGAAATTTAATGTATGTTCTTTCCTGAATTTGAAGATGCAAAATATTTTTGTCAGTAAACAGTTTTTACTTGGCCTACTGGTAGTCATACATGTGATATCCAGTTCACCGTTCTTCAGTTTTCCCTGCAATGCACCCAAGTTTGAAATTAAAACAAAATACTCTCTGATAATATATATTTCAAATCCATTGCTTTGAGGTATTTAAAATAAATATCTGCATGAAAAGAATTACTAATTATATGCGAAAAATGTTTTTACAACCTTACTATGAAAAGAGCTTTACAATCTTTCTTGACCATCAGAGCTTAAAAACCACATTGAAATCATTTATTGCAGATTGCTTTATTGCTTACATTGTAAAAATCGCGGAATATAACGAGACGCGTAAGTAGCGACGAATTTAATCATAAATTAAATATATTTCATGAAATCGCGTAGGTCAAGTATCCCTACCCTTAGTGATACTTGACCCTAAGCTAGGGATAATTGACCCTATGGGTAGGGATACTTGACCCTACATGCAAAACGTACTTAAATTATTTTGATAATTTGTATGCTCGCGAAATTTAGATATTAGGTTATAACTACTGAATTGAAAACGCCTTTATTATCAAATAACATTAATGAAACTAATATTAAAAATTAAATAATATTGTTACTGTAAAACGCAGTTGTTATTAATAAAATCCAGTTAATAAATTTAATTCGTTAAGTCATTACATTAAAGTTATTTATTAAATTAAGTTAGTTCAAAATTTAATAAACAATTAAAATATTGATTTAATTAAATGAAAAAAATTACAGCAATCGAATTGGAAATCTAGTGTTGAAGAATTGTCGGTTTCGAAAACTTAAAAATAGAATAGCTTCAGAACGCAAAAAACATGTTTAACAAAACAAGAAATTGAGAAGCTTAATAGACTTAGACAAACTCAACAGAAATGGCGAAATCTATACTTATAAAAGGCAATGTTTGTGTGCGTGTGTGTGTGTGTGTGTGTGTTTGTCTGCGATGTCCAGACGAAGCTATCGCACTTATAGCCATGAAATTTGGCACACAGGTAGTCGTAATGGTGACTGAATGCACCTCGAAGCCGAAATTTTAAAATTTAATCTAGAAATTTTTTTATTTAATGTTTTGTGTTGTTTTGTTTCATTTTTCGCACTAATTTCTCAATAGAATGGTTTCAAATAACTGTGCGACAAAAATAGATAGACCATCGGAAAGAGCACGCGATTTCCGTTCTAATGAAGTTAGTTTTGAATTTCTAACGCAATTTACTGAATTTTGAGAAATTTTTAAAAAATACCCAGTTTTGGCTTCAAGATGTTACTTTTGATTTTAAATTTGTTGCATCCGACTTTCTAATAACACTATTGTTTTCAATTTTTTTCAGCATATAGGTAGAACGGTTGTGTCGAATTTAAAACAATAACGGTTAAAATATCTTTTCAAGTTTTTTTTAAATTAATTTTTTTCTGGGCGGTTGAGAGTTATTTTTATGGAGAGAGTTCGTCGCGCGGCACGGCACTTCGGAACTCAGATGGCTATGTGATTGGTTGAAGGGGAGGTGACGTTATAACCTTGAATTGAATGACTGATTATTATTTTCGGCAGTATCTTAATGTATTTATTCATCTAGCATACTTATCTTGCAGTATAATAATTTTCACGCTGCAATTTTTTATTATTGTTTATCATGAAAAAAAATAAGCGGGAAAATCAATAATGTGTATCTTTTGTTTTGATTTTGTTTTCAAAACTTTTTCATGTCATTGTGGGCGTTTTTTTTTTCTTCATTTTGTTGAAGTCCTGATTCCACGGGCAACGCCGTGAGCGTACTGCTAGTGTTAAATAAAAGCAAACAATGACAAATAGTTAGAGCAAGAGATTTTTATTAAAATAATAAATAAATAAATAAATCTTTCTTTCTCAGGCGAGAAAAAAATAGATTAATGAAATTTCAATTCTTTTTAAAATTTTTACTAAAATAATTATTTGCATTATTTGAAATTATCGTATTAAAAATGAATTTAATTCATTAAATAATTCCTAAGAAACAATTTTTAAATAATTATTCTCTATACTTGAATTTTCATAATTGCCGACAAACTCCATATACCAAAAAACTGATCCCAACCACAAAATGTACTTCGGTCGGTTACGTCATCAAAGCTGCAATAGGTTTTGATAGGGTCAAGTATCCCTAACTTTTTAGGGTGAAGTATCCCTAATTTGACTTTTTGTAAATAATTTAAAAATTAAACCATTTAGAATTAAAATATTGCATAACTCAAATATCAAATTGAAGCTAGAAATATGCTTAAAATTCAGAAATATTTTAATTTATCACATCTTCCACAGTAAACTTCCTATCGACTGAAGAATGTAAAAGTGAAAATTTATTTTTGGATCTCCAAAACATATTTACCTATGCACTATTATGATGACTTTTCAAATTGGAATTAAAATCCCTTTTAAATTACCAAATGTCTCACAATCTGAGAAAATCGCGTAGGATCAAGTATTTCTAGTTTCCCCTATAGCAACTGCCTAGGGGCCACTGAGCTTTGAAGGCTCTGAGATTTTCGATCAGCCCTATCAGAGTAATCTAATTTTGAGATTTCATTTGATTTACAGGGGCCATGTACTCGATTGAATTTAAGTATCATTAAAATTGCAGAATATTATTCTGAGAATTGTTTTTTCATATTACAGATTTGCTTACAGATAAGTGAAGTCCAATGTTCTGCAGTTGGCTGACTGATTAGCAAATCATTAGCCCTGGAAACCTTCGTATTCGAGTATTTAGAATTATGCATAAAGTTTTAAAATTGTTTTTATCATTTTATTTAGAGATACTTTTAACTTTAAATAAAAAAAATTTTATACTCGATATACTGAAATCAACTTTCTGAAATGTTTTGTTATTTTAGTTTGTGGTAATGGACAAGTTTATTTCGATTTGAAAGAACTTCCGTGGTGAGAGTTCACTTCCGTTTTCCAGTAACCCTCCAATTTAAGCGATCGCCAAATCCAGTTGGATTCCATATCAAGCGCCAAGTTCGAATCAGTTCGTTCTTGAGTACACAAAGCGCCAAAAAGAGCGATAAAGAATAATTATGACAACCTTTCCACAAAATTAGCATGCAATTTAATATTTTCAAAGTATCCTTAACCCATAACATTAGAAGACTCCACTTTAATTAATATCTTCAAACAGCGTGTTGAAATATTGAAGATTCCCATTGACTTAATATTATCACCGGAAGTTGATGGGTAAGGAGGAAGTCTTACTTTACCGCAAATAAACAAAACAGAAAACTCTTCCATATTCGTTACTTAAAAACTTTTACAAAAATATTATATTAAAAAGGAATAAAAAATATCTGGTTTTTGAAGTTGGAGAGGGGGCGAAACTTGCATTGCCTAAGGGCCTCTAGAGAGCTTAATTCGGTCATGCCTACAGGTTACAGAGATTTAATCTCAATTCATCCTTAGCATATAAAATACATTTATTTAACCTTCAAACTAAACTTGTCTCATTCACATTTAATAATCTAGTTATTCGGAGAAATATGTACATGCCCATACATAATTCATTTCCAGTAATTTAAACGACTTTGAAATTTTCAATGAGAGATGTATTCGAATTTTTAATCAAGACTTCCTTATTTGCCTGAATTCTTTCTCGAAACCAAATCTTTAACTGAAGTAATCCTAAGGGATTAGAGAGCAGGTATTTCAAAGTACTTCTGTTATAGAAGATATTTATCAAAATGGATCGTAATAATAATTATTACTAGTATGATTAATTCATTATGGGAACTTTTACATTTAAACTTCGTTAATCTTATTTAAATCTGAGCTTGAATTATTTGCTGTTAAGAGTATTTGGACAAATTTTCTTTTCTCTGGTTTTATTTCTCTAATGCTGGTTTACGAATCTTTAGAACTGGAGAAACAGGCATTATCTAACTTATGTAGAGTTAAAAAATAATATTTCTTTTCAGGAATTAAAAATATCACTCCTTCATTAGGTCTATATAACAGAGCACCAGAGAATCAAAGAGAATGTCCTAAGGGGAGAATCGCCGAATTTGGGTCGAAATTCAAGTCTAAAACTTTGTCATGCTACAGTGCGTGTGTGCTTCGGACTAGAGGTTCGAATTTTATTCTTTTTTAACCCTTGAATGGCCTTTAACCCCTTGAATTACGTTTTTATTTAACCTCCAAATTAGATGCCACCACCCATTTGATATATTTTTTTATTATCTCTATCTATTTAAGATGGTAAAGGATACTTGAGACATTTAAGCGTGACTAGGTGATTTTTGTATTTAAAATTTATTGTTACGTTGACTTAATTACGGATTTAAATAGAGTACGGGCACAAAAGAGCCGAACGTATGCCATGCGACGGCGGCCAAGAAGGGGTTAAGATACCAAAGGGGGCAGCATACCAAATTTTGTCTACTAAAATCTTGAGAATTAGACTGAAACTCTAATGCCTGTTGCTGCCAATAGGATACATGCTGAAATTTTATTAAATTAATTTACAACATATAGATGGCTGCCTGAGTGCTGATAAAAAAATAAAAATAAATTGATGATTTCACTTGAGGCTGCATCTTTTTAGCTTTGCCTGTACGCTTGAGAATACCATATTTTATTCTACAATGTTGATACTGTGTTTGACATTATAGAATTTTATCAAGGAAATTTTTTCTGAAATAAAGACCAGTGTTGCGAGTTGGTAACAAACTGTCTTTTAGCCATAAACCAAACTTAGGACAAAATAGGATTTTTTAAAGTATTTTTTCCATGTTTTATTCAAGAAATGAAAGTTCAAAAACATTTTAAAATCAATTTTTTAAAAAAAAATCGGGCTTTTTAGGGTTAAATAGATCGCTGGACACTACCAAATGTTTTTTTAAATGTTATCTTCCATACCAGATGAGATAATCGAAGATCTGTCAGTACTTTCACATAAGTTTCGAATCCGATTATCTAATCTTATTATCATGTTCTTTAATTCCTGTGCCTTCTGAGCGACTACCTTGTACAAATTTTTGAAGATGAAAGCACGATAGAATTATTATTACCAGATGAAATATACGAAAGTCTTTTAATACTTTCACATAAGCTTCTTCTGGATTCGAATCCTAGTATCTAAGCTTATCATCGTTTTCTATAATTCCTATGTCACCTTACCGGATATCATGTACAAATGTTTTGAGAAAGAGAACGATGGAAATGTTAAATTTATCTTTTAGCAATTCTGGCAAAGCATCACCTTTGGGCATGATTGCATCTCGAATAGTGTTCCTTAAACATCGATAGTTCACTTCTCAAGCAACTACATCATCTTCATCGATAGTTTAACTATCGATAGTTCAGTCGATAGTTTTCCCAAACTATCGATAATATCGATAGTTTTTTCCCCGGAGATACTATCGATAAGTGTCCTTCCAGTCGATAGTTTAGAAACTATCGATACTATCGATAGCTCCAGTCGATAGTTTTGAAATTATCGATAGTTCTAGTCAATAGATTTAAAACTATCGACTGAAAATGCGTCTATCGATAGTATTGCCCGGGAGAAAACTATCGATAGTTTTGAGAAACTAGATACTATCGATTGTTTCAGTCGGTAGTTCTGAAAACCCGATACTATCGACTTGGCTTCGCTAGTATCGGTAGTCTATCGATGTTTAAGGAACACTAATCTCGAAGATCAAAGACCACATTTCAACCATCGCTTCGGTTTGTAAAGTTTTATCCAAATACTTCGAGTCTTTACATTGTATTGTTTACATGAAAGCCCATTACACGATGTCAGATATTTACCAGTTTATAAAGACAATAGGGATATAATCAAGATTTATTCCGTGGATAACAACGCGGTAAGTTAATTATATACTAGTTCATACTCTTTTAGATTTGAGGATAAGTGCTCTTTTAAAGGAGACATTTTCAGCTGTTGAAATTTACGATAGTTCTTTTTTTCATTAAGATATCTGCCTACTTTAAAATTATTTCATGTTAATATTTTATTTTGAAGCATTTTAAACTGGAAGTTAAAAATATTATCTAAATTTAATTCAATGAAATTTCTTTGACGTGACTTTCATTTAGCAAAACTGTTTTAAAAGCGAGTTTTGAAAAACTAACGTTTTCTAAAAGAAAATCAAGATAATTCCTTTGCGATGTTGGTTTCCCGTCCTGTAATAAGTATAAAGAAAACATAATATTTTGAATTTTGTGTAGAAATGAGAATGCAAGCAATGAATTTATCAAATTACTTTTATAATTGTCTTTCTGAAGATTCACATTTCATTTTGAAGTACTGAAATTTGTATGAAAATATTCTGTAAAGCTACACGAATGTGGAAGATTTCCTCAGGAAATGAAATTGCTTGCGCTACTGTAATTATTTGTACTGAACCATGAAAGAAATGAGCAAATTGAAATCAATTTTAACGTTTTCGTTCTATATAAGCCTTCCTCAAATTGTACATGAACCTGAAGGCTAGAGTATATTGAAAGATTGTCTTATTTCTTTTGCAATCCAGGATTTCAGAGGTCTCGTGGACTCGTCTAATAATTTACATCGTTATATTTTAAGAAAATCTACTTTGTTTAACTTCAATGAAACCTCTCTACAGCGGCTACTCTCCGTTATAAGGAAAACTGACCATGCAGAAGGGGAGGCTCTGTAAAACAGTTTTATGTTTCGAAGTGCAAAATATATATTTAAACAAGATCTAATTATTTCTGATAAAGTTAATTTTAAAAATTTTCTAAGGAAAATAGTACTAGATTCGATTTAAAAAATTATAGGGAAAGTGGGGTAAAACCGGGTAGCTTCGAAGGCCTGTTGGAACTAAAATATGCGACATAAAGTTTTAGAATATTCATTGTTTATCGGAGTACAATATATATTTCCAGAAAAGTCAGTTTCATTACTTAGTTTCTCAATGATCTTTTTAATAATAATAATAGTCAAACTGGGGTAAAACCGGGTACACATGTTATCGTTATGGGAAATTCGGAAAACTCGATTTTCAGTGGAAAAGTTGCAAACATTTTTTATCTTATATGACAATTTAAGAATATTAGTTACAAAATTCAAATGTAGAGCAGTTGTCTTCTTCCTCCGTGCCACTGCAGCTTTTGTGGGCACAGTTAAGACAGTTTTTACATTGGATTAACCCTTCTTTATTTAAATTTAGAAAGTGCATCATTAAAATATAACAAAACAACGTCTGATGTGTTTTTATCGTCTTAATTGGAGGAATCGTCAATATTGACTGTTCCGATGTTACGCCACTTGGAGTACCCGGTTTTAACCCGAGTGCAGAGGTTATAGAAAACGAGAAAAAAAAACGCAATTATTGGATTAAATCCTTATTGTTTGATAGGGTATAAATCCTTAGTAAACGTATAATAAACTGCACTAAATATAGTTTTTATAACTGTAATGATTTTTAAGTAAGGGCAGTTTAAAATCAAACGTTAGAGAGTTGACGTCTTAAAACAAATAAACCTTCGCAGAATCAGCGAATTCAACAGCTACAGTAAGACTCCACGGCTGTTCCTTTTTTTCACTTGTAGAGCAGATAGTAGATAGATAGGAAAAACAAAAGCGTCAGAATCAAGGGTACCAAGGGTTTTTGTCATCAAAAGACATTTTTTTACGAAGTTACTCATCTATTTTTTGCTCTTAAAATTTTGGTCGCAAGTTTAAGTTTAAAAATTTTAAGTTATACCAAGAAATAAGAATTTAACCACTCAACAATGTAGTTTTTTGTACTGTCCGATTAGATGCCCTCCTTCTGTTTTGGGGATGCGTTGTCGCATTGATAATTTAATTATAGCTTATAAGTTTAAAAATGGTATAATTAGATGCTCGAGTATTGTTAAGGGGTTAATATTTTTTTTATGCCCGAAAGAAAAAAAATATTAGAATATTTTAAAACTCGTGGTTGAAAGATGGTTTTATATTATGATAGATCCTTTATGAAAGATGGGATAATATATTAAATTGGTTCTAAAGAGGAATGAATACCAATAAAATACAATTTTTACTTTCACTTAGGTAATTACCTATCTTTTCTAGACTACATAGAAACTAACAGCCAATAGTGGAAGAATTGCTGAAATAAATTTATATTGGCATTGTGACACAAATAGAAAGATAAAAGAGATTAGATTTCTGGTTTAAAATATTTTTTATTAACAAATTTCTAAAATTAGTTTACTGCCAACTTTAAATTAATACTGTTCAAGAATATCGAAATAACAAATTATTGTTCTGATGCACACAGCCAACACATAAAAAACAAATAAAACATTACACATTAATACAAAAACTCTGCAGACTTTAAAATTGCAAAGGATGCTAAGAAAATAAGAAATTGAAAAAAAGTAGAGTGTACTCTGTAGAAACCATACTATGTAGTAGCAGAACTGGGCAAATAACTCAATTTGGAAACTTTGTTGAAATGCACATTTTTAACTGCAGTTGAACTGGTTTCGATGAAATTAGTACGAAAATTTAATGATTGGTGAAAATGCAGAATTTACTGCCACTCAGTTCATATTTAATTCAATGAGCTCTGTTTCTAAAATACGCTGTTCTCCATCTCACTTTCACATTACCTCCTTACACTGACCATTCCAGTGGCACACAGTCGTTACTGCCGTTGTGAAGAGGCCCAAGACAAAGGGTGGACTGTTTTCTCAGTACAGCAACGTCTTGTATTTTTTCCAAAGTGATTTTTTCGTAAACTTTGCTTGTCATCTTTTTGCAGATTTCGTTATCACATTCGCAGAATTTAATTGAGTCCGTCAGCACGCCCGAGAGGCCGAGAACCGAAGGAAGAAATCCAACGGACTCGAAACCTCCAGGGTGCGACCTTTAAGTTCAGTATTTTAAAGCAATATATACTGGACAAAGGAATTTCTCTCCCAGCCAGGTGACGTGCGACAGTTAACACACAAAAGCTTCCGCCGTTAAAAATGGCGAGCATATAGTTCCGTGAAATAAAAGTAATTTATAATTTAATAGACATTGAAACGTTAAAAGAAATTGCATAAAAAGTTAAAGCGATTAATAATTAAGTTGATTGCTACAAAAATAAAAATGATAAATTGAGATATTTAATAAAATTATAAAAAAATCCGTTGATAATTTAAAAGATGCAAAAGTTGCCACAGGATAAGAAAGAAACTTTGGTGGTGAAAAGATAAATTATTTAAAAGTACTGGTAAAGCCGAAAAATGATGTAGGGGTCTATTCTGGTACCCCCGTTTGGGTTGGGAGTTGGGTTTCGCACATTAACAACGGAACCCAACCCAACCCCCTGATTGGAAATTCTTTCTAGATAATTTAAAAGTATCGATTTTTTTCTCGATAGTTTTTGATGTACAGAAATGAATAAGTATGAATTATATGCTAAACCATTAATTTTAATCTTTTTAAAAAATTCTGACGGCATGTTCCATCTTAGCTGTCTTTTCGA
>BGPR01051524.1:0-10812 GCA_013235015.1 Araneus ventricosus
TCATTACCAACCATTAGCACAGACGCACACTTTATCACCGTTGGTAGGCATTGCCTTTTTAGTAATGTACCGCGGAATTTGCAATGGATACTAGGTAAGTTTCAGGTTGTAGTATCGTTCTTTTAAAATGTGTTCCAGAAGAAAAATTTAGAAAGAAAATGGTTACCAGATGGGAAGAAGTGATGCATGTGTTTGTTTTAAAAATACAAGCTGGTACTTTCTGAAGAAGCAGAAATATAATGATAGTTACAGCAATACGAATAATTATTGCATGTTTACTCATAAAAAAATCAGGAGGATAACATTTTTGCACCGTTATTCAGACTTCTTTTTTTATAATACTTCTTGATCTGAACTACATCACGACACTCTTTATACGCTCTACGAACTACTCACCTATCGCTTTTCGGTCACTAAATAGCATTGTTAAGTGATACGAGTACCACTTACAGTTGTTTTGGAACAACTTATGTAGAATTTTCATAACAGTATGTCTTGTAATATTTAAGTATTTTTCAGACAATGGCATCAATGTTTCTGAATCCTGTTCAGACTTTTTCAAACATTTTTGCATTTTTATTGAGTTTATGATTGCTGATTTAGTAACATACAAGGTATTCGACTGTGTGCTTAAACCTGTAGTACACATGCACTTAATGGCCAGTGAATTAGAAAAACGTTTGTATTTACACGTTTCTTTCGAATATCATCCGAAAAGCTAGATATATTTCCCCTGAACTTCTACCTTGTAAAGAACATGCTTGAGCTCACATTTTACAATAAAAATTTAACCACGAGATCAGTTAGGGAGAAGTTGCAGGTACTGGCTCAATGGATTAGAATCATTGATTTAGTATTTTATTGGACCACCTTTAAATTAACGTGTGCACAAACAAAGCTTTAAGGCCTCTTAACTTGATGGTGCAGAGATTGCTGCCAGATATACCTTTTCAACATTTTCGAAACGTTCTCTATGGACGAGTTTTCTGTTTTTTATTTGTTAATGTAGAACTTCCGCTATGCCCACCGACTTCTTGTGCAATACTTCACCAATGGGAGTCTTCAAATTTTCATTTTAATTAATGTTTACAGTAGAGACTCTAAATGTTATGACTTAAGGATACTTTGAAAATATTAAATTTGATGCTCATATTGCTGTAGCTCTCAATGTTTACTTAAAATAAGAGCCTCATTTTGGGGAAAGACTGACATAATTGTTCGTTATCGCTCTTCCTGGAGAGTTCTAAGTCTTTTTTAGCGGTTAATTTTTTAGCCGAGGGATTTAGATAATCACTAACGGTTAATTTTTTAACGAAACGGTTTAGCTAATTACAATCGTTTGATTTGGAATTGAGCCATTTTAGGAGCCGTAGTTTTGATCGTTTTAAATAAAAAGCACTAAACGAGCTCAAAGTTTCAAAGAACACAGAATTCAACACCTTGCATTCTAACGAAAGAACAGGTTCGATTTTGACGCTTGATACAATATGCATATGGATACGGTGATTGTTTAAATCGGAGGACTGCTGTGAATATATAATAAATAAAACAGAACAATCGTCCATAGGGTCAAATATTGACTTTGTGGTGGCGAGTAGATGCTGGAACCATTGTTGGACAGCTCCTGCAAGGTGGATGGAAGCATTATCATCCATGAAAGACCCGTCCCTTGCGGGGTAAAAATGCAACATTGCTGTATGGACTTAATCGACAAGAACGTTTAAGTAATTCTTGCATATCCTCCAATCTTCTAGAAACAGTACGGGACCAGTACCAAAGTAGTAGAACATACACTACATCATGGAAACATCCACCAGAACCTTGAACTTTCCTGACAAGGCTAGCTGGGTTTATAGTTTCATGGGAATCACGCAAGACTCTCCGTTTGCTGGATGTACAAAATAACGTGTGACGTGATTAATTCGACCACATCACGTTTATTCAAAAATTACCTGTCCAGTTCCGCTATCCCTACATAAATGAAGGCGAACTTTCGAGTTTCTGTCAGAAATGAGACTTCAGCAGAGGCATGCGACTACTTTTACCGATTGCTTACAAGCCTCTACGCGTTGTTTGGTTGAAAACCATCGAGAAAATCTTTCAATGAAGTATTCCGTCAGCTGCCGCTTAGTATCCTACCTAATCTGCTGCACAATCATTGGCGGGATTGATAATTTAAATTCCACGTTTATGCATTTTAGACAAGATCTGTGCGTTTCCTTCCCAATTGCAAAACACTTTCGATATCTCACTTTTCGAGAAACCAGTGAGTTTGTTTTTGTTCTGGCTTTTGTCAAAGAAAAGATGTGATGGAATTTACTGGTGCTAAAACCCTTTTTGATTATACTGTGTCAAACATATGGTGTGGTGATAAAACCTTAGTTTAGGAGTTTAGTTAAAAGAAGTCTGGCATTTGTTATGACGTGTCAATAAGGAAGGACTGTAAAAACTTGCCGCAGGGAAAAATGACCTTAGAACATGGCAAAAAAATTCAGATCAAATAGTAAAAACCAATCATATACGTATTCAAAAAGGTAAAAAGTTGTGGATGTAGATCTTTGTAAAGGATGGATGTGTTGACGATTAAATTGTGGACATTCCATAGCATAGTTATTTGGAATTGGCATACTATACAAAGTGGTGCGGGTTCGCCCAGCAAGATATGCCTATGCGTGAATCTGGTGTGTCCAATTCTTAATCGAGTCAGGACTGTGTTAAGTATTCTGTTGGGCAAACTAGGACAACAGAGAGGGACAGGAGAATTTAAACTATTGGTGGCAGATTTTGTTAAACTGTCTGCAAGTACATTGGTAGATATACCCACGCGAGAGGGAACCCAGCTGAAGGTAGCAGAGAATACCTTACTTGTAAGTCGATCATGCAGTTCAAGAACATTAATGACAATGGGTTCCTAAACCGATAGAATGATTTCATGGATTCTAGGGCACTTAATGAATCTGAGTAAATGATATAATTACCAGGTGGGCTATTAGAAATTTGAGATAAAGCCTGCAGGATGGCAGTGATTTCTGCTGTAGAAATAGAGCATGATGGGTGGAGTTGGAATGAGGGGGTAAAATTGATAAAAAACACAAGCAAATGAAGTTCAAGATGATCATTTTGAGCCATCTGTAAAAATAGAAATTAAGTTTTGGTAGACTTCTCGATGATTTGCAAAGAGTTGCTGGTAAACTACAGGGGCCATATTAGCTTTGACGAAGGTCTTAAAAAAATTTTAAAAATTTTATCTATGCGATTTCTATGGAGTGATATGATAATTTAAATTGGGTACGAGTTGTACATTTTCTAGATTTAAATTGTTTAGAAATTATGTTACTCTCATGAAAAATGAAGGAAAGACCGTGGTCTAGCCTTTTGCAAGCGAAGAATAAATTGAATTTGCTTATATTAAAAAAGTATGATCGGGAAGTTTTATATTATTAAAAAAGTAATGAAGAGTCAGCACTCTGCGTCGTGGTGAAGAGAAGGCTCGCAACACTCAACCTACAAACTTTCAATGATGAAGTGCGAAATACTCCACTGCAAAGTCTTAGGGCATCGTGATGGATGGGATCTAATTTTTTTTAACACACTCTGCCGTGTTGAGCCGTGTATCACGGATCCGTAATTCATCTTAGTAAATATGGCTGCGCTATAGACTAGGAGCAAAGATATCCGTGAAATTCCCCAAGAAGTGTTTGATGGAGACGGAAGTTAAGTTTCTTGTAGAATCTTATTCCTAGAAGTTTAACCTCACTGACGACATTGATGAGCTGGCCTCCAACTTAATCTCAGGTTCTGGATGGAGACGACGTTTCCGACAGAAGTGCACGCATGGTCTTTTGGCAGTAGAAAAAGTGAATCTATTACTGGCTTCTATCAAAAGGGTCCCACAATATAACCTTTATCAAACGGAGACAAGTCTTTCGTTTCTGCTCTTTTCTTCCACTTTGCTGGAACTTCTATCTTTTTATCTCTGTGTTGTGGTCAAGTGGCCCTCGTTATTTGCATATTTTCACCTGTTTGCTGCATTTACATAAATGTTTTTCTGAAGGCCAGGCTCTTGACTCAATGTCACTTTTCATTTTAAAGCCGAGATAAGTTGATTTTTTAAAGGCTGTCAACGTCTCCCCCCGCCATGACAGGACAGACACAAACACCCTTTCCTTACCCTTGATTGAAACCAAGCCCTTTGATTGCGAGTGGAGTGCGCTACCCACTGTGCCAAACCGGTCGTTGCATACACGTTCATAGATTTCTAATTCATTGCCCAATATGTGTTTGCTCTCAGAAACTAAAATATATCCCTCTGTGATGGCGATATCTTTCTAAATCCTAATGAAATTCAGCTGGAATTTTGGTATAACCTGTCCTATATATCCGACTTCGAAATTATGAAAGAAAAAATATCCATGTTTCGCAAATGTCCAGTTAAAAATGATTTACTACAAATATTCATATTTCATCGAATTTTCAAAGTATTTTCTTCAAATTGTAACATATTGTTTCGCTGCCATATAGTCAAGTATTCTGTAAATTTCCTATATTATGATTGAAAACTCTGTTTGGTATAATGTTATAAGTAAAACACATACGGAAAAATTAGGGATTTTTTTAAAAAATCCTTATGTTTTCCTTAATATAGGCGAGATGTTTGCAATGAATGCATGTAAATATTGCGCACAGGAAACAGAACCATTTATGAACGTAACAAACATTTCCAGTTTTTTGTTATTTTAGGAAAATCCAAAATATTTTTCTTCTTCACAAGTTATCCCCTAAGTAATTGCCTTTCGGAAGATATTCGAAAAAATGTGCAAATCCAAAAGTTTTTTTATTAATTGGCCGGTACTTGTATTTATTTATTAAAGATTATTTAATTAAAAGTTTATGCTGTTTTCTAACTCATATCAGTAAATAACAGTGATTAGCGTTTAACAGCTTATTAGCGAAATATGACTATTCCTTACAAAAATAATGTCTTATGTTTCATTTTCAGCAAGGTTAAGTGATGCAGGAACTTTTCAAAATTTGAAAAGGAAGAAGTCTAGTCTTCATAATCTTCTCAAACATCAAGTTAGCAGTCTTGAGCAAGACTTACAAGAGGTAAAATAATGCTGTTCCATATTCATGTATCTCTACTAATAATAAAGGAGAATGTGTGTATCTGTGTGTTGGCGCTCTACAAGTCAGACATCTGTACTCAGAGGTACGAAATTTGGCGCAAACATTCTTTGGAGGGTAGGAATGTGCACATCGGAGAGCGTATTTTTGACGCCAAATTTAAGCCAAATTTTGACGTTTTTCCTTAATAACTTCCGAAAATATTACAGCACAAAAATAATTTTTACACCTTCTGAAAGTGAAAACAATTACCCTTCCAATGAAATCAATTAAGTTAATTGCTGTACAGTGTTTTATCAAATTTTAATAAATTAAAAAATATTGGCATAATTTACAACAATTCTTTTCATTGTTGCAATGCAACTCAAACCGTTTTTATTGTTTAAACAAATATTTAATTGCATAGTTTTCTTTCATTCTTTTAATCTGAGATAATATCCTAATACATTTTGCTTTCATATTTTATTTCATCAAAATATTTGTGAACTCTGTTAACCAAGATCTCCGAAATATTGCTTTTCTTACATTAACAAATATATCCATTAAGCTGAATGGTTATGGTTGCTATGTTTTCATTCTTTCTCAGCATGTTTTAATCCAGCTAACATGCCGCTGGCCATAATGTGTGTAATAATGAAATCAAATGCATATTTTACAAGAGGAATAAGAAAGTGAAGATAGTGCCGACAACATGGAGTCAGAGGTTGCATGACATGGCCAGTTATATGACTCCATCAGGAAAATTTATATAGACAATGAACAGAAGAGGTCGAAAGTCACTAATACCCCAGTAGCACAAATATATTTTATAATATTGAACAATATTCGCAATATTGTATAATATTGTACAATATCATATAATATTATATGATATCGAACAATATCGAGCAACACGTTTTGCTACCTGGGTAGAGCATGGGTTTAATATCTACTACAATCGGAAGTTTAAAATTACGTTGTTAAGATAACCATGAATATAAAATGATGCAAGATTCAATTGAAATCATATTCCTAACTGGTCTCCGAAGGCGGCTAGTTACTTATAAGTAATATGACTCTTTGCGCTTTTTGATGATGTATTCCATGATGAATAAGTTTCGATTGCTGAAACTGCTGTGTTGTCCGTCATAAAAGTATAAGCTCGATGTTTGTTATTCCGAAGCTATTTATCGCACAATAAAACTGCAAATGCCTGTCGCCATAGAAATGTGTTTGGATAATGCACAATCATTAGATTTTGACAAAATAGACAAAATATCTTTAAAAAAATGAAGCAAAAACTTACAAATATTTGAATAAATTAACTGCTTTTATTTTAAGAGTCTTTCTGGTAAGAAGCGATTAAGCATGAAAAATTAAAAATAAAAAATTCTTATATGGGATTTTAAATATCGTTTGGTGTTGTTCAGCAGCATTACGCAATTTTTGTTCCATTTATGAAAGACTGTTTCATAAAATAGGCATCTATCTTTCATTTTTCAGCCGCTCCGGAAGTTTTCAGTTTAAATTTGCTTTATTTAATATTAACTAGCCGCCTTCGGCGACCAGCTGGTTCGTCCGTTTATATTAGTTTCTATTTTTGTATTTCACATTAATTATAGCATTCCTCGTAGCAGTTTCACCCTTTATAACTCAGGAAATATGAATAAAAAAAAGTGATTATTTTATTGCATTTGGTAGATAGTAAAATATGTGAAAACGTAAATTTTAAAATGTCAACGATACAATCCTGTATGATGCATCGCGTCCCATGTCCAATCAACCGGTAAGGGTGCCGTAATGGCATCAGGCCCGGGGACATGGGGCGGCGTTCTGTATGATGCATCATAGCTAACGAAACTTAAATATTGCGTTTCAAATAACTCTCACTCATTTCATCTATCACTCATCGGTAGAATGATTAACCCTGAATATCGTCGTGAAAGTCCGACCGGCAAAACTGTACATTTAAGCCTAACCAAAATTTGAATAAAATGAAATATCTGTTGCCATGTGTTAAAGAAAATATTACTTTGAAGCGGGCGCGATAAAATATTTCAGCAATGCAATGAATATTAAAGTGAAAATTCTGCTTTGGAGTCAATTTTCCAAGAAAACAATTTACACTATCACAACCGTAACAATTGCAAAAGCGGCCGAATAAAAGATTTGCTGTAATAATGAGATGGTTTGAATTTTATTTACGATAATAAAAACATTGTCGAAATTCTTGTTTTAAAACATTATGAAGCATTAATTAAAATTGAAAAAAATGCCGCATGGAAATAAGATCGGTGTCATAGAAAAGCTAATTTTTTACTTTAAGATGATGTAAAAATGGTTATTTTTGCGATAATAGGATCCGAAGTTATTCCGGGAAAACGTTAAAATTTAAAGTAATTTTTAAATAATTTAACTTCTAATTAAAATTTCGAAAAATCCTTTCTTAGTGAGCACCTACTCCCCAAGAAGCAACCGCCTGCCAAATTTCAAGTTTCTAATCCCAGTGGTTTGGAAGATTTCGTGCTGAGTGAGTCATGGTATTTGCCTTTTATTTATAAAGATTACTGAAAATATTCAGAATTTCTTTATTATTTTATCAATATGCCGCAAGAATTAGGCAATGCAAAGAAAGGCCAAATAATCGGCATTTATCAATTCCGTTTTTCGTGCAGACAAAGAAATCGCCTACTTGAAATCAGTATATACAGGGTTTCATTACAGATAAGAAGGTAAATATAAAGAGATGGCTTGATTAAAATTGATTACTCGCTAACACTAGCCCACCCCAAAAGGATTGTGTTGCAATGCTCACAGGTTTGCTATGCAAATCCTGCTTGCTTCTCTCGCTACAATGCGAACACTGTGCATCCTAGAAAGAAAAAAAACATTGTGGTTGAGCTTAATAGATTTGCTCCTGATGCATATAACTTAAATCAGCACAAAATAAATTTGTTGCCCTTGAAGTAGGACTTTTTCTTGATTTTGTAAGCATTTAGAAGGCAAGTTGAACATTCAAAACAAGCTAACAAAGAAAATTATGAATGTACTGTAAAAGGGGTAAATAAATGTTTCAAGATATATAAAGAGAATTTTAAAAATAAATCAGCCAGACTAAAGAACGTGGTGAAGTTTCGTTGCCAAGCTTGCTATAATCGCATCAACCGTTGAAAGGCTCGGCAAATAGATTTTTTTAAATATTTGATGGCATTTTTTTATATTGAACTTACGACGTAACAAGCAATGCAGAAATGTGTATCAAATTGATACGATATGTAAAGCATGCATGTGCATTTCGATAACCTTATAAGGCAATAAATTTTTCTCCAGGTCAGATGACCTGTCGTGGTAAATAACGGTAGTCTATACGTGTTTATCAGAATGTACAAATAAAATAAAAATAAAGTATGAAACTTTAATTGTATATATTTAATAGAAAAAGTCGTGAAGGCAATTGTAAAAAAGAGATAACATTTTAGCGAATTTCCTAAAGTTTACAACCGGCCATTTCACAGGTCATGGTACGTCTAGTGTTAATGAACTTAATAATAATTGCTTACAAGCATCTTTATTTTATAAGCATGTACGTTAATGTTTGAGAAAACTTTGAGAATCTAAATAAAGTTTTCCGGTCATATATATAACAATTATCTTGCTACTAATAAATATTTATCTGCCATCTTGGTTAAAACTATGAAACTAACTTGTTTTGTACTTTTTCATGCCGCACAAGACAAAATTTCTCAGAATTCGAAGTAGTGAAATTGTAAAATGCTCTTCATAAATTTCTACTCTTCAGTTTATTGTTTAATTTTACAATGAAAATTTTAACCCTCTAAGCGCCTATTTTTTTACAGCGACACTTACCACTCTTGTCAGATATTAAAACTCATCAGAAGGTAAACACACACCAGCGATGATTTTGTTTAACGGAGCACACGAACTCAGTGGTTCACAATCTCCGGCACATGATATTTGTCACCAATACCCCTGGCTAAAAAGGATGAGTTTGACTTGATTGGGTTACTGGTACCTGAAATGAATTATTATTAGGCTGTAGGTAAAAAAAGGACATGATTAGTTACCTCCGATTAAATGTCTCATTTATTCGCTTTCATTCACTTCATTCATTCAACCTTTCACTCATCCATGCACACAATAACCCCCCCCCAATATTTAAGGAATGAATAATGAAGTGGGGTTTTTCGTTACCTGATAAATGGCACTGGTGTAAGCGTCCTTCGATTTTCATCATGTCTGCGTCTGGTTAATGTCTCGGGTCCTGCTGGAGGGAAGCCTTCCGCGAAAGCCCTGAAGAGGGCTAGTTGGCTTTTTTCCTTGATGCTAGTCAGGAAGTAGGTAAATTTGTATACAATAAATGATCTTCATAAAGCTAAAGGAGAAAATTTGTTTACTTCTTCGCTGAAATGTATAAGATTTTCTTCATTATGATCAACATTTTTTAGATTAAGGATAAAAAAATGAAATTTAAACGAAGCAAGAAAGAGTTTCTAAACATATATGTTTCGTTAATGTAATTCAAATAAAATGTTATGTCCCTGACATAAAATGTTTTAATCAAAGCACTTAGTATACCTGTTTCTTTTATTTTATATTTATCTGTATTTTATTATTCTACACTTAGTGTATTTTTATTAGCTTTATAACCTGGACTCACCATTCTTTTTTCATTCATTATAATTAATTTCTTTAATAATTTTTTTCAAATTCATTTCAAGACTTTTCCTGTTTATTAGTTCCTCTTTGTCCATTTATTAAAATATTTGTAGTCTTTTGTTGATCATCGGTGATGATGAACAATATTGAATCATCTTTCTTCTTTGACATTCCCACATACCATTAGCTGTCAGTGCTATATCAAAGCCTGTGACTTTCAAATATTATTTTTGCGCTTTATTGATTGTGATTGCACATTCAAGTCACACAGGAAATTTCAATTATTTAAACTAAAATGGCAAGTCAATAGGAATTTGGGTATATGGGGCTTGTTCTTCCATCAATATATTAATGAAAATGGTTACTTCTGTGATATAAGCGTTTAAGCCCTTCACTATCAATTTGGACTCGCGACACATCTTGCATTCTTTCCTTTATTTATATATCTTTGAAAATGAATAATTTTAAAAGTTGAAAACTGCAAATCTCACCTAGAAATGAACTCTACAATGACATTTACAAACTTCAAATCGCTTCTCTCATAGTTTTGGAGAAATTCTTGTGACAGACACATGCATTTTTTTATTAATATCATATATGATTTGTGAACAAAAACCATCACTAAAACCGACGGCTTACAGCTATTTCGGTTATTATATGATTAAAATATAGATGAAATTTCCATGTATATGTTTGTATAATCATACGCTACAGGATTGTTTCAATACTAATCATCTTATTTTTTGTTTATAAGGAAAACATTGAACCAGCATCAGGTCTTCGAATTCTCAAAGAAAGCAAAAAGGAATGGAGAGGAGTTGTTATTGGGACTTTAGCTGCCATTTTAACAGGTGGTATTATGCCAACCTTTGCAATCCTTTACAGCGAAATATTTGATGTGAGTATGTTTTCCAGTGTTCCCTTTTTCGGTTTAATGAAGTATGTTATTTCTATTCATTGAATTATAAACAGTTTTCTTTATATTCCTTTGTAGACGCTCTCCCTAACTGGAGTTGATCTGAAAAATTCTGC
>BGPR01051525.1:0-10812 GCA_013235015.1 Araneus ventricosus
CTGTGCTTCGTTCAGTTACGTATTGCTCACTTGATAGCAAATCTCGACGCATGAAATTGTCGCATTGTCCTGCTGGGTATTCCCAATCCGTCGGAATGCACAATGGACATGAATGAGTGTAGGTGATCTACAGACAAGTGCATCACCTATCAAGTGTCTCTAGACTTATCAGGGTCCATATCACTAGCCACGACGTCCCATACCATCCGGCTCCAATGGATTGAACAGTCTCCTGTTGACAGACAGAGGTCTCATAAGATTAATATATTGTTGTCTCTCCATTGCTGTCGTTAGTCCAATCCGACATTTGGAGCAGAAGCTCAGTTGGACGGTAACGCTTGTTTCGGTCATCAACAGTCAATGGTGGTTGTAGGACCAGGGGAGAGTAAAGCTTTGTGCAGCGCGTCCATAACCGTACACAGGTGAGCCTTCGGTCGGCTCTGAGAACCCATATTAATGAGGTCAATCGAATAGTTCTCACGTTGACACTTGTAGATGCCCCATCATTGAAATCCGCGGCAATTTGAGGAAGTATTGTGCGTCTTTCTCGTTTAAAGATTCGCATCTGACGTCAATGGTCAAGTTTTTCAAGGTCTTTTTTCCGTCCGCACCGATGGCGGAAATTTGATGTTTTACCGGATACCCGATATTCATGGTACACTCATGAAATGGTCGTACGCGAAAATCCAAATTTCATCTCTACTTCGGATATGCTATGTCCCATTCCTCGTGCACCGACTATAACGTCATGTTCAAAGTCACTTTAATCTTGAAAACATGCCATTGCAGCAGCAGCAACCGATCTAATACATTTTTCAGACATCTGTTGTCTTATATAGGCGTCGCCGACCGCATCGGGTTACGCTGATGGGTTGCATATCTCCGTTATTTGCATTCGTACGCCTGTACCAGTTTTTCAGGCTCTTCAGTGTATACATCAATGTCATAAAAATCAATCAATGATGACATTAAATGGAAAGACTGTAGTTTATCGGTAAAAGCATGTAGATGTTCATCAGGTGTAAATAAGTGAAATCTATACGAACAGCTAAAAAATTAGAGAAATCATAATGTTTTCTGCGAACAGTGCTAGCATAAAGCTAAAAACACTCTCCTTCACCCCGAATATTATGATAGCCCAAGAATTCGAATGAAATTCCAAACATTAGAAATATTTTTACGAACCTAAGACTGAGGGATGCAGTCAACGGGAGACAGGACAAAAAAATGAACTGAACGCGTCATGTAGGACCCGGATGTTTACGAAATATCAAGTTACTTTCTTTTGCTCCGAACTTCTAAGGTTGGGGGGAGTTTCGATTGAGATTCAGATACCGGTGGAAACAAAGATAAAAGCGATCTACATTGAGAAAACGATGAAGATTAAAGATATGATGATAAAAGAAGGAAAATGATAACAAAAGGGTATATTTAAAAATTAAGGATTAAGGAGAAAACGTTAATGAAAAAAAGGGAGAAGGTAATATATATATATATATATATATATATATATATATATATAATCCAATAATAAAAATTATTAAATTAATGTCAAAAGTACCTATAGAAAGTTTTGAACATAAGACTATCCAAATATGGAGTTTTCAACATTTTAAGTGATCAACTCGACTTTGGACGAGCTTGTCATTTTAAAATCTTGATTTTATTTCCGCAAAACCATCAATGAGATCAGTTGTTGAAAACATAAGGGTAAATTACCCTAAATATGCAGAAGAAAGAGGGAAAAAGTCTTAACCCTAAATTACAAACTATCAGAAAGATATCTATTATTTATTAAAAAACATAAAATATCGCACATTATTCTAAATTGCACTAAATCAATTAATTCTACATCTATGATATAAATATATTAACATGGAATTAGTGAATGAAAGTGTAAGAAATTCATTTTACCGCCATCAACACATCCTCCGCTATAAACCACTCGTAAAGATTCAAAACATAGTCCGCATAAAATGTATTAATATTCTTGAAAATTAATAAAAGGTCTTAAATTTTATTAAAAAGTCATATATAAGTTACAATTATAGACAATAATTTAAAAACCTAAATTAAAAAAAAAACATACTAAAAATTTATTTATATGAAACGGTTTTAGAGAAACTATATCAAAAATATTTTAGTGGCGTCATTCGGGAAATTTAATTATTTCAAAGGAACTAGAATATACTAACAAAAATTGTAAACATCATCTTAGCAGTAAAATTCTTTGAAACACATCCCTAATAGAGAAAAATAGAATTTTTTTACACAAATTCATTATATATTTTTATTCATTATACATATTTATTCTAAGTTACTTAAGTATTTCCTATCAATATACGAAAATAAAAATGTTTTCGGGATTCCAAACAATATAGCACTATAGCAATATAGCGAGGAGCGCACAAGCACCATTAAAACGACCTGTATTCGGAGCCGTAGCATCACAACAGATAATTTGGACATTGACTTCGAGATTCCAATTTAAGATCTTCTTCCATACAGCCTGCGCCTGTTCCTTGCCTGTAGAATTATACAGTCTCGGCACAGCAATGAGTTGTTCTTTAAGTCCATATGAAATAACTATAGGCAAGCGTTCTTCTTTCAATTTTCGAGCACTCAATGCAGGCAACAGTTTGTCATCCCACCGTAAGGTCACTACATCCGGTACCTCATTCTGGAAATCAATTTTTATGTTTTCCGCGCGTTCCTTCCGTTTTTCTATTCGATTTCTTTGAATTGAAGACTTACTTATCGGAAATTCGTCAATGTTGCATCCAAGTGCATCAATAGTAGCTTCATGAATAAACACAGAATCTCGCATACTTAACTGACACCTGTCTAATGCAGCAACTAACTTTGGAGTAATAAAATCTTTATGCATTACTGATTTACTTGTCCCAGGTTCTGAGCTTTCGATCAGTGTTGGGAAATCTTCTGAATCCATATTTTCACTCGAATTCGAAGAGGAATCTTCTTACAATGGTTCGTATGATGCCAAGGATGTCGAAGAAGTAACATATTTGATTCGCCGATTTTCTTCTTTGACAGCTCGGAGTCGCGCCCTTTCCTCTTTGTCGGTCAGTTTTTTTATCCACTCCACCTAAGTGACCGTTTCGACCCGGCTCTCTTTGGCGCTGCAAGAACATCCTAACTTCCTCTATTTTCATTAACTGAAGTTCATCAGCTTGTGCAATGTCGAACAAATTGTCTAAATTACTTACAAATTCTTGTTGTCACCGCTTGAATACGTCTTGTAATTTATTTGCATTTATTTGTAAGTCTCTCCAAATTTGCTACACGTTAACAAGTTTCCTCACACAATTTGGCAACGATTTGGTAGGTATGCGTGCCTTTTCCCAAAAGATAATACTTCGCGAATAGCGAGATTTTCACTTTCATTAACAGTTAAATACAGTTCTCGAATATTATATAACAAAACTGCGAGAACTTATCCATTAGAGGGAAGTTTTGATGTTTTATGTCCCCTTTTAAAAATATCACCTTTTTTAGATCTACGCAATTCCACTGCCATGTTCTGTTCACTGATTAAAAACTATACAGACATTTACTTACAAAACAACTTGGAATTATAAGCCCATTGACACGTGGACGATCGTCGTCCTGTGTAAACTGGTACTGACACGTTTCACGGGTTGCGCATTGCCACTGTCGAAGCTTTCCCAAACCTTTTTTTTTTCTGTTTTGCTTTGTCTTTACCATTTGCAGCTGCTGTGTGCTCAGTAGCAGACACGTGTCAGCGATCTCTCGCTTAAGTACACCATCGGGAGTGGTCTCCCCTAAACTTTCTCGTATACTCCCTAACACATTTGGAGGAAAAATAAGCTAAAAGGCAGTAAAATGCATCAAGCGTCTCGAGCACAGTTGGAGAAGAAAGTTGCAATAGAAAATCTCATCCACATTGCCCGAGTGATTAAAAAATAAAAAAAAGCATGAAAAACAGAACTAATCAATCATTTGGCACTAACTTTCGTTTTGTTAATAACAATTACTTTCGTTTTGTCCGGGTGAAAATAACGCAGAAACCACTAACAGAAAAAAATGCTTTACCAATTACAAAATAAAACTAACCGTAAATTAAATATGCAACTCTTTTCGAGAAAATATTTCTTTGTGACTGACTAAACTACCGAAATGAAAGCGAAAGGCAGTTCGAGATGAGGCGAGAAGAATTTGGCAGTGAGCCAAGACGTAGTATGGTGAAATAGAATCGGAAGCTGACGTGATTTCGCAATAGGGTTAGTAAGATAAGAAAAAGCAAATGTCGAATTTGAACGCCTTTTCTTTAACCGATTGACACAAAAATTGGACACAAATTTACCATTTAGGCTAGAAGGCCACCTACAAAATTTTGTTTATCTAAGTAGTTTTGTTAAGAAGTTATTGCATTCAAAAGTATGCGATTATGCAGTCTGACAGACCATCAACCCTTTGACGGATTTGATCCAAAATTTGATATGGACCTACATTCATGATGATAAAACTGCTTGCCAAATCTTATCCATCTAGCTATTCAAGTTTTTGAGTTATAGTGTTCACATGAACGTGGACAGACAGGCAGACGGACTTCCCGTAGACGGATTTTGTCCAAAATTTGAGAGAAACCTACAAATTGTGTGTAAAGATAACATACAAAATTTCATCCTCGTATCTCTAATAGTTTTGGAGTTATCGTGTTAACAGAGAGACACACGGACACACACACACACACAGATACACGGACACACAGACATAATTCCAAAATTATGTTTTTCGGACTCAGGGAGGCCTAAAACGTGGAGATTCGTCAAAATCTCGAGTTCGAATTTCTTGACGATTACAATACTTTCTCTTTGTATACTTCGTATACGAGAAAGAAACAAGTACTGACTGACACGTTGATATATATATATATATGATTATATACAAGTTATATTTGGATTATATTATAAATGTATATATATACAGAACCGCAAAAAAAAAAAAACGTTCGCAAAGATCAAAGATTCACAAAATGAACCAAGGCGAAAAAATTAATATTAGATCCAAATAAAACCTAATTCAAAAAATGAGGTGGAAAACAGTTACACTATGGTAAACATCAATTAGAATGGAAAATCTTTCAAATAACCCACTGAATGCGCCATTGCAGAAATACAGCGGAGCTATTCGGCAGTAATGCGGTGTCTCGTTTGTTTGAACACATTGTCAACTTCAGTTCTCATGGACTGCAGTTGTTGAGTTAATTTTTCAAAAGACATACGCTTTATTAAAATTTATTTTTTTAAATTACTTTATTTATTTATTTTTAATGTACACAAAGAGACATCAAACATACATAAAATTTTTAAATTCATATTTTACTGTTGTGTGGGAAAAAAAGAAACTTCCAAATAAAACTTACAAAGAAGAAACTTACAAAAAGTAAACAAAGTGTTCCTACAATAAAAGCTTAGAACAGCCAACAGGAATATATGTATTTCATAAAATTTTTAAATTAGAACTATAGTCCTGTCTTTACAGTTTTAAAATTTTGCATCTCTCTATGACGACTTGGAAATTCTTTTCTGTCCGTTCAACGCTGGAATTCAGCACTGGAACATGATTGTTGACTGCCTTCTTTAAAGTTTCAACGTCCTAAAATAAAATAATGTGATTTACAAATAAATTAGAAACAAAATGTTTTGTAATTAAAAATGTCAATTAGGAATTCAAGCGAAACTGTAAGCACTTTTAAATCTATATAGTGGTAATTATTATTTTCAATTATTCTATTATATCTGATTGCACGAAGATATATTTTTTAGTACAGCAGAACTTCGATTAACCGTCACTTTCCGAGCCAGGGCTTCGACGAATAACTGAAAAGACGGATAACAGAAATCTCTTAATGCAGGGTTGTCGAAATTAAATTTCTCCAACTCAGTGTGCCATGCAGGTCTTTGTATGGGTCATAATGACATGAAATTTGGACGACAGACACTTTTGACCATGCGCTCGAGATTTATTGGAAAAAGAAATAGTACAAAAATTCGCCGATAGGTGGTTCTGCAGCGTGTTCTACATAATTTCTATATTAGTCTCGTGATTCTCCACAACCATTTCGATTCACAAAACAGTGTGTTCCACAGCGGAACGCAATGAATCATCATAACGAAAGTATAGTTCATATTCACTGCAACGTTCGTCATTGGGCCTTATTGTTTTGAATAGTTGACTCAAACATGGTTTGAAACTTGCTCCGTCACTGAAAATCACTGTGAACGTTTTCAACATGTCCTGATAGCAGGACATGCTGAAAACGTTTGTGATTCCAGAACTGCAGCAATGTAACCGCTCGCATGATGCAATTTTTATGCAGGACAGTGCACCTCCCCATATTCATCGTAGCGTAACTTTCAGAGACGAACGGGTGATCAGTCATGGTTTTCCAACAGTTTCGCTTCCTCGCTCGCCTTATCTCACCCTGTGCGACTACTGGTTATGGGGATTCATAAAGGATCAGGTATACCAAGAACAACACGCAGCATTGTCACATCTGAAATACAGCATTATTCGGCATGCTCGTGGAATCACTGAGGAGTTATTGCGTTCCGCTGTGGAACGCGTTTTGCGAATGAAAAGGGTTGGGACTCATATAGAAATTATGTAGAACGGTTTGTCACGCTGTAGCGCCACCTATCGGTGACTTCTTGAGCTAAATGTTTTTTCAATAAATCTCGAGCGCATGATCTGGAGTGTCTGCCGTCCAAATTTCATGTCATCATGATTCATACAGCGCCCTGAAAGGCCTTCTGAGTTGGGGAAGTTTAGTTTCGACAATCCTGTACATAAGTATAGTATGATTTTCACTGCTGGCTTGCTAAGAAAATGAAAATAAAATCCTTTAAAAGTGAATAATACATACATGTTGTATTTAATTTTATTATTATTATTATTAATCCACTGGGAGGGAACCGACCAGATAAGGTTTACGGTTACACAAAACCCTCCCAGCGTAAAGATGAAATACAAAAGAAAAGGAGAAAAAAATTGAAACAACAAAATAATAAATACAAAAAGTGAACTGAAACAGTCTGCAATGAAAGTCTTAATTTCTGGTGGATGCCAGAAAAGTCTTTCTTAATCCATGATGATACCATGCCTTTGTTCATGAAGGATCTTCATAATATTCAAGACTAATGCCAGGGATTTTTGTCTTGAACAATATTTTCACACCACGTCGAAAGGTTTTCAGCATTGAGCTTCGTGAAATGAAAGGGTTTTGTCACTGGGCAGACTGTGACAAATTAAAATCATTACACTCGGCAGACTATTTAATTTTATAAAAGGATCAATATAAACTTCGATGTAAGAGTGATAATGTACAAAAATGTATAGTAATACCAGGGGTGTAGTGAAGCCGGATCGCACCGTAACGGCGTTCCGGCACTGCATTTTTCAAGAGAAATAAATAAGCAAAAATTGTGAAGACGTCCTTAAAACAGCACGATTTTTGCCACCCAGGTTATAGCGCTTCGGCACTGCTCTTAAGAACGATCAGGCACTGCTTAGTTCGCGACTACATCACTGTGTAATACTATAAACCTACGCTAATTTTTACTTTTTAGACAATGATGGATAACAGAAACTGACGGTTAATAGCAGTTTTACTATATAACTATTACAGTGTATCGCATGGTCAAAATTAAAGCATCTCTGTCAAAAAATAGCTGCCATAAGAACGACAAATCTCAGAGGCATGCATTTCAGAACATGCGAAAATGAAAGACGTGAAAACGTTAAAAAAATGTAGAAAATGTGTGATTGGAAAATTTAGGAAAACATTTCCTAGTACAAACAGCCTTTAACCATCGTTATAAGATAGTTGAATGACTGTCGAGATGTAAGGGAAGTTTGCCGATTTTGGACTCTCTGGATACATTTTATAATGTATATTGATAGAGAAGTAGTTTTAATGAAAAATGAGTAGTAGAATTTTTTGTAGTTTATTTATCTACAGAACAATATAATTAAATTTAATTATCTTCTTATGAAATTTATTTTAAGAAGGAAAGGTATTGTTTAAAAAATTATGCGGTTAGACCTATTAAGGAAATTGATTTTTTAAGTTGGACCACCGGTTTACTAAATTAGACCATCAATTTCTTTAAACAAAATTAAAGCAAAATATGTTTTGATTCTCAAATTCACGCCAACATACAATGCATGAACATAAATAAGTATGACATTTTATGCAAAGTATCACTTCATTTTCTCTTACCCCTCACAAATGATACGAATCCTTAGTTTTTGCTTTTTTTTAATCTAACATTTGATGACTTTAGCGTCCTTCCATTCATTAATATATATATATTTGGTTCACTTCGTTCAGCTTTCAATTTATGTGGAATACTAGTGGTGATATTTGCTTTATGAGCTTTCCTGTAGTTTAAGATTAAAATCCCATTTATTTAAATTATTTAAATGGCCCAATTTAGGCAACTGTTTTGGTCTATTCTAGGCAACCTTTGGACAACAACAACAAAATATTGCCTATAACCTTATTTTTAAACTATTTTAATAAAATGACCATAGTTAATTGCAGCCATTGCATTTCTTGTCTGTGTCCATAATAACGTGTTTTCCTACTTTATTTAAAACAGCTTAAGTGCTTTTTGTCTTTTGTTAAAATTATTAATGGGTATACCTAGATCTAAACACTTGTTCTGTAGCTGTAGCTACGTAGCGTTTTCAATTAAAAATGACTTCATAGATATTTAATAGAATTGGGGTTATGATACCGCACCAATTTAGGCCCCGGCCCAAATTCGGAGATTCTCTTCTATGTTAACACGTACGCTGCTATAATTCACGCCTGAGATTCGAACCAACAATCTAATTAGATGACGTCTTTTCTGCCGTCTCTTAACTACAGTATAGAAGGGGTCATATAATTAGACTTGGGTATGAATAGCATTTGTTTCATTGGGCGATTAACGTGTTAATAATTAAACGGTTAGTAAAATAGAAGTTCAGAAAGTACTAACAATAGTCATAAACATCGTAGTGTTTGTTTAATAAAATGCTTATAAACTATGACGTTCTAGGGTGATCCTGAGCAAATGTTCTGTCCTGGATATTCTGGCATACTTCCATAATATGACGCGTTTTCTGATTACCCTCGTTGTATGGTGATGAGAATCGAGTACTGTTTGCCCGCCACGAGAACTCTGTTCGCCAAGTTGTCTCGTTGACGGCGGTCGCTGTAATAACTGTCTATATTAGGGAAGATCCATTTCGAATAGGAGGAATTCGGGGTTTTCTTTTATTCTTGGCTCCAGTTTGCGGCTGTAGCTGATCGTTTTTTCCCATTTGGAGTTAAGCGCACCGATGTAATAAAGTTGAAAGAGCATCTACCTACTCGACATGGATTCCTCCTACGAAAATCTTTTTCTATAGCGACCGCCGTCAACTAGACAACTTGGCGAGCAGAGTTCTCATGGTGGAGAGACAATGCAGAGTTTGAACCTCTTCCTTTTGACCGATTTCGTCCAAAATTTGATTCATATCTACAGCTTTGTTGTAAAGATCATAAACCGTAATTCACCGGTATAACATTTTGAGTGTGTTATTGTGTTCACATACACACAGATAGTCAGCCCGCAGATGGATTTGGTGAATAATTTGATACATATCTTAATATCTGATTATAAAATCATATGCCGAGTTTCATCCTCCTAGTTCGTTGCGTTTTCAACGCCATTTAATGTAATTCTGTTATTCTTCTGTTTTTAAAGGACAGCTTAAACTTGAAGCTAATTTTTTTCATCTACAGGATTAACGTTTTTCACCATTAGAAGAATTTTATTGAAAACCACACTCTTCACGCCGATTATTTGATTTTATATTTTATTTTCAAATGTATTAAGAACTTTTGGACCACCCTGTATCGTGAAGAAAATCAAGTCAGAGGCCTCTTTCCTTTGACCGACTGGGTCGACAATTTCATTCTGATACAATTGTGGTGCCAAGATTACAAAACAAATTTCACTTATGAAGCGTGTTGTGTTTTTGAGTTATTGCGTTCAAATTTATATGACAAAATATCTACATCTGAATGAATACACAGCGATGGATTTATTCCGAATTTATATACGGATATATGATTTTTGTATAACGACCATATACTGAAATCCACATCTAGATTCTTGTAATTTTGAGTTATTATGTCCAAATATACATGATTAGACATACTGAGAGACATCTATATCTACATGAATGACCAGTGATGAATTTAATTCAAAATTATATAAGAATTTAAAGTTTTGGTGTAACGATCACAAACTAATCCGCATCTAGCTTGCTGTCATTTTGAGCTGTCGTTTCCACATGCACGTGGATGGACAAACAGGCTTCCTTTTAACAGATTTTGGTCCAAAATTTGATAGAAATCTTCAATTTTCGTATAAAGACTACATAAAAAATTTCATCCATCTAGAATCCTGCGCTGTTAACATATTCACAGAGAGACACTCCGGCATAATTCTAGACACGGGGAGGTCTAAAATGTAGAGACTCATCGAAATTCAGAGGCCGAATTTTTTGATTATTACAATACTTCCTCTTTGCTTACTTCGTTTACGAGAGAATAAAAAGTTAAATCACGGGTTTATATGATCATCCAGCGAAAATACATAATTAAGTGAATCTTATTACTTTAGTTAAATTCCGCTTGATTTGTGACAATTCCTGCGCCGTGTAGATGACGAAATTCCTTTGGATCCTTTCTATGTCGGTTGTTATCAAGCAAAGAGAACCCATGAGCGT
>BGPR01051526.1:0-10812 GCA_013235015.1 Araneus ventricosus
TTTTCTGCAGCTATAATGTCCCATCGTATATTTTCTTCCTAAACAGAAAATTCTTCACTTTATAAAAAAAAATTAAGTCATAATTTTTTAATTGTACATACATGATGACTTAAGAGCATTTAAATCTGCAAAAAAACATAAAAGAATAATTTCCTGATTTCTAAAAGAAACAAAAAAATTGAAACAATTTATATTTTGAATTATATATCAATGTTTTATTTGTTTATATTTAAGAGTTTTACAGGTATTAAGAATTTTACAGAAGTATAAGAGTTTACATTTATTCCATTAATGTTTTAATGAAATACATTTGAAATTATTTTCATGTTCATGATATAAAGAGAAGGAAAAATTTTAAGAATTTATTTTATACTTCTTATTTGGGCAACTCCTGTAAGAACGGGTTGTCAGGGCCTATGCCACACACGTCTTTGCGGAGGGGAAAATCTATTGAAAGAACTTTATTTGAAGAACTTTTCATTACGTGAATGGAACTTTTTCTACAGTCAACTAGTTGCTTGAGTAATCAAGGAACATATTTAATTTAAAATTTTTGATAACATATTGTATAATTTTGATTTGAATGAATATTTTCTATGCTTTTGTAAAATCTTTGTATTTATATTTGCTGTATCCACTGAAGTGCATTTAAAAAATGTGTAAATCTTATTGTAATTGTGTTGTTGATATTTTTAAAGTCATCCTATAATAAAAAAATCTTAATAATATTTTAAAGGTAACTTGTCCATCTCTGCAGGTTTTATATAGAAGGGCTGCTGGTCAGTGACTCTTGCGGAGGGGGATGAATTAATTTTTCAGCTTTCCTAAATAATCTTAACGATCAGTTTTAAATACTTCTACTTTCATCATAATTAACGGACTACAACTTTCTTTACAAGTCACGAGGTTCTTAAGGAAAATTCTCCTTGAGTACTTAAGCTGTTCTGGCATTCATTTCTGCCCTTTTCAGCCAGCATGTAAGAAATTAACAATTCAAGCGCACGCTTAGGGGTAAATTTCTGAATTTGCTCATGAGCTACAAACAAATTAAATGTTTTAATATGAAAACAGGTTCCTGATGCTCAAATAAAGAAGATTTGACAAATGTCGTCTTTCCCTGATGAAAATGAGGACTGCTCATTTCTTTAAGCGATGTTTCATATATATATATAATATATATACCACATAATTATACACCATGCTCCCAAAAGTATCCGGACACTGCAACGTAATTCACATTTTTAGAATTCTCCGTAGTAGTTTAATGATTATCTTATAAACTTCAGACTATGAAGAGAATAACTTCACATTTTTACATGAAGATCTGGTCCTGAGGAATTAGGGGACCGTCTACAAACTGATGAAGAAAAAGGTGTTTGGCCCACCCCGCTCCTCACAGAATATAGATAACAAAATGAAACTACAGAAATGAATGTTTAGTGCATAATATTTTACAGGATTTTTGTAAACAAAGCTAAAATATTTGGGAAATATAAAGGTTTTCAAAAGTCTCATTTTTCCATCTGTTTTTGCTTAACATGCAGAGTGTTCTGTATATACATGAACTTGAAGATGACAATATGTTTCGAGAAAGTTTGTAAAAACTTTTGAAAAGAATTGTTGAATATTACAGGAATTGGAGCATTTTTAGTAAAATGTTTTACTGCGCATGCGAAATATAAAGCGTAATTTTTTCTTTCATAACTTTAAAGCTAGATATATAGGGCCAATATAACAATATCTCTCAATATCAGTAGTATTCAGAAAGATAAAGAATCGGCATAATTCAGCAGAATTTCTGGGTATTCGGCCGAAGCATAGTAAAGATGAGGGGTGTGCAAATTCTATATTTTTTAAGTCTATATCTGGATATATATTGAATTGTATAGTGGTGAGAATTTGTTGAATTACCATGAACACATCTAAATTCGTAACGAATAAAAATAATGTAGAATATTAAAAATATTTTAAGAAAAGAAATTAATTTGATAAAAATCGTTTCCATAAAAATAAATATATTTAAAATATCGTTTTCCGTAAAATTGTAATAAGTAATTTGTTAATTAATCCCAAAATATAATAAAGTAATAAAATTTTGTTATTTATAGTGCCTTTCATTGGAATTTAATTTTAGAGTACGAATTGATAAGTCTTCATGGGTATTCAGCAAATTAAACTAATTATACAACTATAACAAGATGTTTAAAAAATATAAATGTGCAAATAACCCCTCATCTTTTTAGCTTTCTCTTCGAAGGAGCTAAAATTCTGCCTCGTTGGGCCGATATCTTTCTTGAATACTACTGATTAGAACGATATTATTGTAGTAAAGTTATACCCCATATATCTGGCTTTTAAAGTTGTGAAGAAAAATTGGAGCGCTGGCGTTTCGCGCATGCGCAGTAAAACATTATTTACTAAAAATGCTCATAATTCCTGTAATATTCAACAATTCTTTTCCAAAGTTTTACAAAAATGCTTCTCGAACATATTGTCATCTTTTCTGTAAGTTTCGTATAATATAACAGAACACTCTGCATGTTATAAGCAAAAAACAGGTGGAAAAATTTGAGACTTTTTAAGAAAACCTTTATATCTTCCCAAATATTTGAGCTGAGTTTACAAAAATTCCTGTGAATATTATGCACATTAAACATTACCATTTCTGAAAGTTTTATTTTGTTATCTGTATTCTGTGAAGCGGGGTGGGCCAAACACCTTTTTGTCTTCATCAGTTTGTAGACGGTCCCCTAATTGCCCTCAGGACCGAATCTTCAATTTGAAATGTGAGTTATTGTCTATTCTTTACATGTCCGAAGTTTAATGGTAGTCGGTTAAACTATTCCGGAGAAATTCTAAAAAATGTGAAAATCTGCAAGTGTCCGGATACTTTTGGGCATATAGTGTATAATGTGTGTGTGTGTGTGTGCGTGTGTGATATTTTAATTTTTTAACTTCTTTAATTCTTAAATCACTTTTAACGACACCTCATTTTAATTACTTCTACTTCTATCGTAATAAGCGCACTACAACTTTCTTCACGAGTCACGTGCCTTTTCCGGGGAAATTCCCTTTTCAGGGTACTTAAACTTTGTGCGCATTCCTATCTGCCCTTTTCCACGCCAACATGTAAGCGTACAACAACAACGCGCCACTCAGGCGCAACCTTTTCAATACTGGTCATGGAGCTACGTAAAAATTGAATCCTTTACCAATGAAGAAATGACCTAATATCCTCAATGATTGAATAAAAGAAGATTAAGCCAAATGTTGTCTCTTCCATGACCAAAATGGACTACACTTCACCTTCAGTAAAGCATGATCTTATAAAGAGTCGACAGGACGTGAAATTGTAAGAAGAACCCCATACATGGGTTCCGGAGCCGCCATTAGCCGCACTTGCTTCAGCTCAACAACAACCCTTCAGTAAAGCATGATCTTACATATATATATATACACTTTGAGTTTTATAGATATAGTATTTAAAATTCCGCGTATTTCTTCGATTTATCCTAATTCCCTAAATGCGAAATAAAAGCCATTATGGAAGCTTTAGAGCAATTAAATTAAACTGAACTAGCCGCTCTCGCCTCCCTCCATGCGGCTTCGAGGCCAACACCCACTTGGCTCAGCACTGTTCTAACCACGTGGCTGCTTCGAGACTCTCAGCCACTACTTTTTTCAGTTTTAAATACTGCATGAAGATCAGTGGAACAGATTATAAAACCAAATTAGATTTCATATTCTTTGTAGACAACAACTTCCTTTAAAATTGTAAAATATTTTAATAAATGTCTCTAGTTGTAATGTTTTGTATAACTTTTTCATGGAAATTGGCATGATATTCTTCAGATCCATAAATACAGAATGATATTACACTAAATAAACAGTTTCCATCAGCTACAATAGGTATTTTTAATATTTTTGACACGCCATTGTGATGGAACTTTCAGGATCTATATCTTTCAAATAATATGGTAACACCTTCAGACATTTCGTCAGCCCCAACCACTAGACGAATATCGATAATTTTCTTTTTATATGATTGCTTATGACATCTAGATATGTTATCAAGAGTCGCTTGGCCCCCACCCTACCCTATTTAAGTACGAAATCGAAAACACATATAAAGAATGTATGGTGTTAAATGTTTTTTCGATTTAGGTCTAAAATAGGGGGTGGGGGAGGCGACCCTTGATGACATATCTAGACGTCATAACCTTTCAATAAAAAAAAAATTGTCGAAATTCAAAGAGTGGCTGAGGATGGCGGACTCCGTGAAGGTTCCGACGAAATTATTAAATTTTTTAGAAGTTCCCAGCCCCAACCACACGACGGATTTCGATATACTTTTTTCCATTTGAAAGGTTACGGCGTCTAGATATGTCATAAAAGGTCGCCTGCTCCCCACTACCCCCAATTTTTGAAAGAAATCGAAAAAAACATATAGATAATGTATGGTGGAAAAGAGTGTTTTCGATTTCGATCGAAAATGGGGGGTGAGAGGCAGGCGACCTATGATGACATATCTAGACGTCATAAACTTTCAATTTAAAAAAACAATTGTTGAAATCCTTCGGGTGGTTGGGATGGGGGATTTTTACAAGGTTTACCCATAGGTAACCTTGAGATACCGAGGAAAAGTGTTTTTTTCGATTTCGTTCGAAAATTGGGGTGGGGGGTTTGCGAGCCTTGATGACATATCTAGACGTCATAACCATTCAAATTTTAAAAAAAATTGGCTTAATCGGTTGAGTATTGAGGCTGAGGGATTTCTAGAAGGTTTTATTTCCAAATTATTTTAAATATATATATATATAAGATCAGGCTTTAAAAAGGTGAAAGGCATCTCATTTTGATCATAGAAGAGACCACTTTTGCTTAAATCTTCTTTTATTCAGGCATTACGTTATTTCTTCATAGGTAAAGTACTTAATTTTTGCGTAGCTGCATGACCAGTATTCAGAAGTTTACGCCCGAGCGGCGCGTTGTTGTTGAATGTTTACATGCTGGCGTGAAAAAGGGCAGAAATGAATGCGCAGAACGCTTAAGTACCCAGGAAAGGGAATTCCCCTTCAGAAACTCGTGACTTGAAAAGAAAGTTGTAGTGCGTTAATTATGATGAAAGTGGAAGTATTTAAAATGAGGTATCGTTAAGATTATTTAGGAAAGTTAAAAAATTAAAATATCACATATATGTTTTTAGATTTCTGTTAGGTGATGTTAATTTTTTTACTTTCTCGTATACGAAGCATACAAAGAGAAAATATTGTAATCGTCAAAAAATTCGAACTTGAGATTTTTATTTGACCTCCCTGAGTCCAAAAATCATAATTTTGGAATTATGTCTCCCTGTGTGTCTGACTGTGAACACGATAACTCAAAAACAGTTTGAGCTAGAGAGAAGAAATTTTTTATATGGCCTTACACAAGATTGGTGGACTTTTCTCAAATTTCAGACATAATCTGTGAAAGTGAAATCTGTCTGACTGTCTGTTCTTGTTCATATGAACACGATAACTCAAAAACATTAATAGCTAGATAGAGGAAATTTAGTACATAGTTTTATCATCACAATTGCATGTCCGTATTAAATTTGGATCAAATCCGTCAAAGGGTTCATTATCTGTCGGTCTAAAAAAATCGGATGATTGTGAACACGATAACTCCTAAACACAATGGCTTAGATAAATGATGTTGGGTATGTGGTCTTCTAAACTTAATATAAGATCTGCGTAAAATTTTGGGTTTCAATCCGTTCATAAAATGCGCTCAAATTGCATATTTTGTTTCTCCGCCATTCTGCAAAGCAGAAGAAGGCCGCGACAGCGTCACGTGTTTTTCCCTACCTGTGATAGGGAATGGCGCGTGTTACTGCCACTTGGTGTATTATTTCACCACCCGGGTTAGGACGTATACGAGACAGTTTAGGGGAGACCACTCCCTCTGGTTTATTCTAACATTTATTCTAACACCGAATTTTTTATTTAAAATGCCGTAACTGCACGAAAATAAAAACAAATGTCAGTCTTGGATTGTTGAACAATTGCTCCATATGAGTTTTCAAAAAAAATCTCCTTTCTATTTCAGCATCCAGCTTGATTTTTATTTGAATTGTTTAATTTAGTTTGGTAAGTGCCATATTGGAGCAAAAGTAATTGAGTTTACTTTCCTACGTATTAAAACACTATCTTGAAACGATGCACACACTTCATATAATGATACTTCCTGATTCGACTTTCGCATAACTTTTGGTTTTTATCAACAAAAAACTGAACCTCTGAATCATTATCATTATGACTTTTATCATACAAGTATCAAGCGTATCGAAAATTCCATGTTTTGAAAATCCCTCTTCATGGTTAAAAAATACAGCTGGGTCCTTTCCCTAATCTCGTGCATTGAAACATGACTGTCCGAATAGTTTTTGGCATTCATTTGGATATCATCAACTTCAAATGGTTCATTGAAACTGTGATCGACTTTTAACGAAAAACCAGCCTACAGAAATTCGGTAAACACGTTTTTGACAATAAGTAAGAGCAACAAACATCAGAATCTTCACATACTTCTTTTTGATCTTCAACAGCTTTCTTCCCTTTACGAAAAAAAATTTAAAATGTGAAACAAATCTCCCATTCGCAATATTATCTGCATCTTACGCAAAAATTAAAGTTAAATTATCAGATAAATGGCATTAAAGGAAATACGTCGTATAACTGAGAGGAAATATTCTGAAGTGTTCATAAACTATCTGTTTGCGAAAAGCGCAATTATTTCTGCACCAAATAATATTAACTTCAGTTCTTTATATTCCTAGGAAAAAATCTCACCAAACATCCGTTAGGTTAACTTATAAAATTAATTTAAAAAATAAAAACAATACAGTAATCGCCGTTTGTAGTGATCGCGGATGTAACTATCATTCGGTTGTACTGGTGAAATTAGCGTGGAATGGTTCTCCCGTATCTAAACACATAGAAAATATGTAGGTTTTAGTAATCAACAATTCGCATGTAGTGATATGCGTTCGATGAAATGACGTTACAGAGCATGAGGACATTGATGATGAAGAGGGAACAAAAGAGGAACCCAACAAACTCTGCAAACCCTTCGTACTTTAAGATCGGTTCAATATCTTCGACGAGCATTATTCATACGACCGGTTTATCGAACGAATGCTTGAAAACTCAAAAAACTGGTTACTTTTCGTAACTTTTTTTGGAAAGCTTAAGAAATGAAATACGTATTTTTTTTTAAATTCTGTACATTTTATTGATTATCTTCTTCTAATTAAAACGAATGAGTATAATATTGTGCCGTCTGCTTTTTCTGCTATCCTTGTATACCTATAGAGTTTTATAATTTTTAAGACATTTTATATGTAGTGATCACTTTGGATTTGACCCAAAGAGATCACTACAAGCGACATAAGCTCTATATAGCAGCGGTTCCCAACCTATGGGCCGAGGCCTACAACTGGGCCGCGGGTAGCGTATAAGTGGACTGAGGAATGCTATTCTTGAGTCGAAGAGTCTATACATATATGCAGACTTTTCATATATACATATATATGTAATGACTTAGAAATTTTCTATCTTTAAAAGAAATCCTTATTTTCCCATCTTTAAAATAAATCCTTCTTAACGACAGTTAATTTTTAATTACGAACGAATTATTTCTACTTCAATCCTTTGATAAAAAAAAAAAAACTCTTCTACTCTAACTGGACCCGCAATATTTCTAGAGTCTCAACTTCGGTACTTTTCCCTTTTTGGTATTATAAAAACTCTCCGCGCCTGCGTAATTTTCTCTTTCGTAATCATGTAACGCGCTGAGCAGTTCACGCCGTTTTAGGCGTAATTCTCCACTCCTGGCCATGGATTTAATATTCCCCTAATCTTTTAAACGTTTAATCTTAATATATTATTGAGTACTCTATAACTTAATATATAATGGAATAAAATGTTTTAGACGTTTAACGACTGCAATATTCTTCAACTACCTCTACACTTCACTTAACGGAACAACGTTTCATAAAGTCGCCAGCATTTAATCTGTGCGGAAAAAAATAATAGATTTCGAGCTCATTCGTGCCATATTAAAGCCTGCAAGTATTAAAAATTAAGAAATGCGGCTGCGTTATCTTCTAAAGTATTCGTTCTGCAAAACGATTTCTTCAAGTAAACATCGATAAAATGTGGAAACCCCGTAGATCAATGAAAAAATCATCTCGCCACACCCTGATCATCACTCGTCGCTTACTTCGATGATATAATTCATGTGCAACTCAACCACCTTCAAGTTATTTTAATTTCATCAGATCATCTTTTTCACCATGTATTCAAATCTATTTACAACGGTGCCTTCCAGTAGTGTTCAAGTTCTGTTTTTCCAAGTGTTGTTCTTCAGGTGAGTGCTGCAATAATTTCACGCCAAATGTGTCAACGTTTCGGTATCACTGTGGATTAAATTTTGCCAAATGCTTCAACCAAAATAGCGAAATTATATATTTCTTTAATAAATAAAGTGTACAAAAAAATGCAACTGCTAATTTTTTATAAATAATAATTTTTGATTGCAAATATTGAATTTAATTATGTTCTTATAAATTCTATTTTAATTTTGAAAAATTGATTTTGGTTCTTTATGTTTTAAAAATATTTGTTGATTTTTCATTTTATATATTGGTTTCTAAACTTTATGATTAATTAAGATTATCAATTGATTTAAAATTATATTTGAAATAGTTTTGTTTTGAAGGCAATGTGCTATTATCAGAGTTGAGTAAATTTTGAAAATACTCTTGCAGTGTGCATGTTAAATTTTGAAATTCATGATATTTAATGTTGAAAAAATTCATTTGGGGTTATTAAGTTTACAATCATATGTTTCATTTGATATAATAATTTTTGACATTAATTTAAAAAGTGGAATTATTCTTGTTTTGGTTTTGAAATTTATTTTGCTGATGTCAGTGCTATAATAAATGTTGAGGTATAAGGTTTCATTGAAAACAGCAAATATTAATATTAAATAATTGAGGTATTACTATGCAAAGTTTAACATAATATTTTCTACTAAGAAGTGTTTATTATTTTTAGAAAATGGCCTTTAAATGATTTATAAATCAAAATGTTTGAAATGCTGAAAGAGTTCTAAAATTCCCATAAATTTTATTTGATTCATAAATTAATTTTACGTAAAATATTTTTTTATAGAGCAGGTGGTCCGCACAACCGAAAAGCTTGGGAACCACTGCTATATAGAATGATATTCGCTCTTTACGAATATATAACTCGAAAAATGATTACAAACATGTCGCGATTGAATAGTGCTTTTAGTATTTAAATCTTGTCTTACTACATATCTGTATTTCTTAAAAGCACAAAACTGAAATATTCTTATCACTTAACATCCCTGTAATTTCATTTATATGCTCCTGATTTTTCCAGTAGAATGTAAGGTATATTCAATACAAAAAATTGTATAATTCACAAAATATTATTTGGTATTTTGGCTAGAAATAATACTTATATCTGTAAACGTACACGACAAAGTAAAAGTACTTGTCCATTCCACTTTAAATCAGATAAAATAATGGATTTATCAATCAAAGAAAAAACATTACCTCGTGAATATTGTTAAGACCATGCTCGTGATAAATGTCATATAAACAAAAACATTACAGCCCTCATGCAGAGCATCAGGTCAATACTTCCTTCAAACAGATTTACATGTCAGCTCTTGTGTTCCATAAAATCCATAGGAGTGAATAGCTTCTTCCCTTTCAAACCATAACACTCCCTGTAAGCTCGTTCTAGACTAGACATGTATCCTTTATTTAAAGCTTAATCTAACTGCAGGAAGTCATTTATTCCGAGAATAAATTACTGCTTTTGTACTTTTTTGTCACTTAAGAACAGAAGAAATGTTTACTTCCAGTAGTTACCAATAACTGACGATGGTATTTCTTTAATTTATTTCGCTCAGTTGTCGTTTTCGTGTAGTATGCATCGAAGGTTTCGAATCGAAGAAATGCGAATGCTAACTGAATTTTTTTGTTTCGAAGTGATTTACTCTAAAGATTGCTCCAATATAGTTAATGAAATGCATTTTTCCATGGAAATAGTAAATTTTGCCTTGGCAGATATGCATAACAAGTTTGAAAAACTATTGTTAAATGTAGTGCATAATATAAGTCTTAGATAATTTTGTAAATTTAAATTTCGACAAAGGCGACATTCTCTTCCTGGTAATATTTCTGTCAATTTGTCTAGTAACTTGTACCCTACGTTTCTACACACAAGAAAATAAATTGGCTAGCAGACATGTAGAATAATAATTATAGAAAGCATCTTTTGAATTCTCTGTTGCATAATATGAAATTATGCAAACATAGAAGGATCATTTCAGTAATAAATTGAATAAATTAATTATAGAGACCAGACATCCAGAAAGAAAAAATAGGAATTAAAGGAAAAGGAAAAATTTTCATGTCTCTATGTTTAATTTTTGTCGCGAAGCTAACGGTATGAACAATGAATGATGTGCTGTTTATATTTAATAATATTTCCAGAAAACCTATTATTATACTGCATTTAATATGAATAATATAATGTAATTAATAAAGAAAAAATATAATATGATGAAAGTCAAATGAGGCGTTGCTGATACGAAGGGCGAACTCAACAAATGGTGGCTTTCAGGAAAACGCATTTGAAAAGCTTTCCATAAGGGCGAACGCAACAGAAAAGGTATTCATGGTACTTTCGTAGTGGGATGTCTCATTTAGCGAATTTTCGAAGAAAA
>BGPR01051527.1:0-10812 GCA_013235015.1 Araneus ventricosus
AGAATTAGCAAGATAAGAATATGAAATTTTTTTAATATACATTACTTAAAAGAAATTAGTAGCGAACCTCTAATCCAACGCATTTCTTTTTAAAACTTTAAAAAAGAATATCAAGCAATTATGAAGAAATATCTATAAAGAGTAGAATATTAGCAAATCGCCTTAGTCTAAACAATAAGGAATTTTCAAAAAAAAAAATTAAATAATAAAATAGAATAAATGTAAAAATAACCATTTTCACAAGTTTTTATTGTATCGCAATCTATTCAGCATCCTGGAAAAAATACTACTGAAAACAGGAATGCTAGAAGATAAGAGAATATGAAATTACTTTTAATATACATTACTAAAAAGAAATTAAGTAGCGAACCTCTAATCTAAACGCTTTTTCTTTAAAAATAATATCAAGCAATTACAGGAAATATCTATAAAAGTAGAATATTTAGCAAATCGCCTTATCTGGGAAACAATCAAGGAATTTTCAAAAAGAATAAATTTAAATAATAAAATAGAATAAATGTAAAAAAAATAACCAATTTCGCACAAGTTTTTGATTGCATCGTCAATCTCATTCAGCATCCTGGAAAAAATACTACTGAATAACAAGGAATGCTAGCAAGATAAGAATATGAAATTACTTTTAATATACATTACTAAAAAGAAATTAGTAGCGAACCTCTAATATAAACGCTTTTTCTTTAAAAACTTTAAAAATAATATCAAGCAATTACAAAAATGTCTATAAAATTAGAGTATTTAGCAAATCGCCTTAATCTGGGAAACAATCAACGAAGGAATTTTCAAAAAGAATAAATTAAAAAAAAAAGACAGAACAGTTGAATTACTAAATCCGGCTTTATTTTTTAAAGTCGGAATACATGCTGATTTGTAAATTAAATCTAAAATTCTTTAGGACAAGAACTTCATGTTTATAGCGCATTGATTTTAAAACTAGGGCTATATAAAAAAAAGTATAAAGTGGAATGATATAAAAATGAACAAAAATGAAAGATAAAGATGATCTCTCACGATTCACTAAACTCGAGCTAAAATTACAGAAAAATTCTTAAAAAAGAATTTTATACGCCAACTGGAATAACTGAAAAATAATTAACAACTAACACAAAAGAAATATAAAGTTTGCAACAAAATGAGTAAGAAAGAAATATTCCATTATGGAAAGAAAGTAGCTATTGTGTATGAATATTGCTACTTCGTGGAAGTCAAACGTAAATAAAACGTGCTTGTTGTCCAAAAGAATGTTACAACAAACAAATAAAACATTTTCAACATTCATTTCCAATTAGACGGAAAACCTAATATAAAACATCGCTGAAAACATGAATAAGCTTTGATTCTCTTTCAACAGTAGAAAATTTCGCTCAAAAATAATTATTAAAAATTGGAAACATTATAAAAAAATTTATGGAAAATAAAACAAATTTACTACTTTAGATTCTAGATTTATAAGTTACTTGATTCATTAGTGGTAAAAGTACAGTTGGAAGAAAACAAAGACAAATAAATAGGATTATGCATAAAGATATTTCCAAAAAAATTCAAATTAAAAAAAATACAGAAATTATAGTTTGTATAATATTTTGGGGTATGGAATTAAAAATCATAGTATTTATCAAAAATATTTTCTTGCCAATAATACAGAAATCAGAGGTCAAAATACGTCATTTTAGACATAAATCTTACGAAATCTTAACATAATCTTATAAATCGACATAAATCTTACATGAAAGAATGAATCGTATCATTTCTCAATATTTTACGAATGACTCTTGAATTATTGTTCATAACGACACTCTTCTATTTTTTAGTGTTATCAAAACTATTTAGCACACCAACTTTGAACGAGATAGCACTATAAAAATAGACTTAAATTATGATAATGATAGTTTTATAAAATGCATTTTTCGTATAAAATACACGATAAACTTTATGAAATAAAAATCAAGATGAGATGACACTGATGAAAATTAGAAATAAAATTTACTCTGAAAGAAATTTCAAAAGTAAGTTCTGTAACGTAACTGAAGTTGGCCTACCTGATATGAAGACCAGAGACTGAAAGAAATAAGATCAAAGTTCTCCACAGTTATTGAATATAAACGTGAGAGACTCTCGCTTTTCAACGTTTTAATTCTGCTTTCCTTTTCCTTTGTAGAAACAGGGCAGCAACCTATGGCGGCAACATCAATTAAAATTTAAAGAAGTTCCAAAACAATGGGAATATCCAGACCTTGGTACAACGAGGAAATAGTTCTTCCGTTAATAGCAATAATTCGTGGCTATAATAGAACCAGTAAACCCCTCTCAAGTTTCGATGTCAAATAGATGTGGTTTCAGGTTTTCCGTGTAGATCATAAGTAATAATTTTAAACAGCGATTGTTAACATAGCGTGATCGTTGACAGATGCCCTTAGAATGCATTAACTGTCCTGGAAAGTCCAGTTTTTGAAATATTCCAATTATTTTAATCATTGTCATTTATTTGTTTATTTATCCTCATTTAAATCCTTTTAGAAATTAAAGCGTCATCCTGATTATTCATAGGAAATTTTCCTAATGAAGGTGAATTATAACCACTGGATTCATTTTTCAAAGATTAATATTTACTGATCACGAATGATAGCAGATACCACCTTTTCTTTTTTCCTTAAATGATTTTATCAAACAATAACTTATCCTCCGAATGCGTAATTTCAAAACCGGATGAAGTCCAAAAAATGTATATTTAATGGGTAGTTTAATTTTTGAGATCTTTACTTTACTTTATCAGGAACTATAAAAGGAATTGTCTTCTCGAAAAATGTGTTGGCGGAGGAAAATCGCCAACATTATAATGAAGCTCGCCGCTTAATTGTCATCGGCATATCCATCATTGGATTAGTTGCTTTAATTTAATTCTATTAATGCCCCGTTTCGAACTTTCAAATGGAACTTGCATAGCAATTATGAACAGCGGTCTGATGAAGATATCGGAGGACATCAGAGCCGGAAAACCCTTCTCCAAATTTCCTTACCACTCCAGAGGAAGGGCGGTTGAACTTGATAGGATAGTAGTAAATTTTAATGACACAAAAGCCATGTTTGGCTATACTGCGCCATACCCAAGATAAAATTATAGCCACAGGATAAAATACCAAAACAAAAAGTGACAGTGTAAGCTGTAAAAACAATGAAAAGCATGATAAGCTAGTTTAGCACTGTCTCTAAGACAAAAGGTTAAAAACATTTTGTAGATTTTTTTAAATGAAGCCAATTAAATTTGTGACATAAAACCAATAGTCCTAAGAAAAGCAAACAAATTTGGGTGAGGTTTCTCGCCCAGCCAAGTTCAGACCCGAGTTCACGTTGGACTTTAGCAGATTCCAGTCTTGCATCCACCTCTTTTCGATACCAACAATGAGACAGGCCACCAAGTCGTATATATCTAGAACAAAAGCCCTATAGCTCACCGATAAAACTAAGACCGCTGCATTCTTCATAAAGTATTCACTGAATTAGGGCAACCGTTTTCATGTGATAGGATAACCAAACCAATGAAATTTGAATCATCTGTGCTGTACAGATCTAGACTAGATATACAGAGTGTTTCAAAAATATCTGGCAAAAATCAAAGATAGATTAGACATATGATAAGCAGCCAAAGTCACCTAGGAATATGGGCACGCAAACGCCATCCAGAGGCAGCAAAAGGCATTTAAAATAATACAGCGCTTGCCGCAATTGCCGACACTTTTTGAAATTCGCACATTTTTTCAAATATCTCCTCGAACTTCGACCACATAAAGAATAGTTTTTAACTCACAATTTACATTGAAGATTAGGGTTTCGAGGGTATTTTGGAAACCGACCAGAAATTGATGATGCTTAAAAGGGATTTTAGCCCCCCCCTACGACCTGTTAGTGGCCTCATCGTGGCAAGGGGGTGTTCCTGGGAGGAGTGGGTGATGTACGTCGGGAGTTATTTCTCCTGGTAGGGCCACCCAAGGCGTGAAGGCCACTCTATTATTCCCAGCTAACACTAACAGGCATAAAGGCAAAGTCAGACTTCTTCCCAGGTGGTACCGCGTCTGAAATTGAAGCTGCTTCTTACCCGTAGTCATGAACCAGTCGCATTCTGATACCTATACTGGATCGTCCGTCGCGCAGGATAATCAGGGACGCGTTCAAGATTTAGGCAGAGGGTCTTGTCCGATAAATCGGCTACAGTCTCCAACCTCCCGAGATAGACTAAAAAATTTTCGAATACTACAATGTAATATAAACGGTATCAGCTTAACTGCATCTAGGATTAAACTGGATCAGATACTCGAACTTGCAGATGCGCATCAAGTTTCAGTCATTGCTCTCCAAGAGACAAAATAGCAAGCAAAACATCTGCTAAAAGTTAAAGATTTCGACATTGTTCGCCAAGACAGACCTTCCTCTGGTGGAGGTCTGGTTTTCCTGATTAGAGGTGTCTACTACCAGAAAATTCCCAATCCTGATGCACAAAATACTTGCCTGGAGAGTCTAGGCATAAGGATTTTATCAAGAAATCAAAACGTTAACATCATAAACCTGTATCACCCTCCAAATAATCAGAGATTTAACGTAGAGGAGTTTGAAAATTATTTTGGTGAATCGACTGTTATTCTGGGTGACCTTAACGCTAAGTACACTACCTGGGGATGTGCTACCACTAATGCGAGAGGACAGGAATTGGAGGATTTGGCAAATGACAAGGGGTTCCTGTTTTTAAATGATGGTACCCACACTTATCGATCCTTGAGTTATAATACCACTCATGTGTTAGATCTGACACTTATTAGTCCAGACATTTTTCTATACAGCTCATGGAGAGTCCTTGACCATATTGGCAGTGATCACTATCCTATTTTGACTGAAATAAATTTTAAAATTAGGACATTAAGGACAACTAACCTTTCATGGAACTTTGGTAAAGCTAATTGGAACAACTTTGAATCTATTTTAACTGAAAGACTTTCACAGAGCCCTCTTACTGAGGATTTGGAAAGAGAATGGGCATACTTCAGAGACTCTATTTTTATAGCTGCAAAGAGGACTATACTAAGAGGCAAAGGTAAAAAACGTGTTAAAGATTTTACAAACTCGCCTCACAACTCTGAAACTATACAGAAACTACTGGCTGATAGGGACCAGCTTTTGAGAAATTATGCCCAAAGAGCAGATGATGAAACTAGAATCCAAATTAATAAAATAAATGCAGATATCATACGATCATATATTGATATCAAGAGCAGCCGTTGGGAACAACTTTGTTCGAATTTGGATTACAAAACACCCAATTCTAGACTCTGGAAACTGGCAAAAGCGCTTGATAGGGTGCAACCTCAAGAGGAAAATTCGAACTCCATCACCAAATCAAATGGCTCTCTTACTATAGATGACCAAGAAGCTGCTGAAGAGTTGGGAAAATTTTATTCAAATGAGAGCAGACTGACTTTCGGCAGAGAAGATAAGAAAGTTGGTATATTGGCCAGAAATCTTGTAAAGACTTGTCGTCAAGTTTCTACTTCCAACCTAGTGTTTTCCGATTATTTTACTACCTCAGAGTTAATGTACGCCATACAACAAATGGATAATAACAAATCACCTGGACCTTACGGTATTCACGGTAAATTTCTAGAAAACATCGGACCATATGGTAGATAATGTCTTTTGTACATATTTAATTTGTCATGGAAGGTAGGTGTACTCCCAAAGCAGTGGAAAACTGCTGTAATCATCCCTGTCAGAAAACCAAATAAAGAAGCCAACTCTGTGGGAACTTATAGGCCTATTGCTCTCACATGTATACCTTGTAAACTGATGGAGAGGATTATCTTGAGAAGAATTACACATCACCTTATGGAACTAAATTTGATTCCTGAAGAACAATATGGCTTCCGTAGGGGTCATAGTACTATTGATCAAATCCTTTATTTTGCCCAGAGTGTGAGGGATGCCCACAACTTGAAGCCCACCAAACATACCATTTCTGTGTTCTTAGACCTTACCAAGGCATTTGATAAGGTTTGGAAAAATAAGCTTCTGGAGAAATGCCAAGATGAGTTTAACATCAGAGGTAGAGTCCTCCCATGGATTTAAAACTTCCTGAACAACAGATCTTTCCGAGTCAAATATCAAAGTGGCATCTCCAGCATTTACAGATCATACCAGGGTATACCACAGGGCTCTGTTCTGAGTCCTACTTTGTTTTCTCTATTTGTGGCTGGGATGGAGAAAATGGTCTCCTCATGTAATATTGGCCTGTTTGTGGATGATGAGGTGATTTGGAAAAATGATAAAGACGTGATTAAAATAGAGAATTCTTTAAATGAGAATATGGTTGCTATTCAGAGTTTCGCAGAGGAGCACAAACTAAACTTTAACCATGCAAAGTCTTTCACCTGCATTTTTACAACGAACAGACATATGTTCAATTTGCAACCAAAAATATATCTGAAAGGGAAGTTGTTGGAAACAACAAAAAGTCCAACATATTTGGGTTTCACTTTGGACACGGAGATTAATTGTGGCAAGCATATTGCCAAACTCGTTGAAAAGGGAAGAAAGCGTCTTCAACTACTAAAGTTCATCTCTGGCAGGGATTGGGGAGCCAATTCTGGAACTCTCAGAATGACTTACACTGCGCTTATTCGTCCTGTTCTAGAGTATGGCTACCAAGTCTATCAAGTGGCCCCTCAAACGAATCTTAACAAATTGGAAAGAGTGCAACTTAGCGCGGCTAGAATAATCACGGGTCTCAGAAGCTGCTGTCCGAAAGCTATTGTTTTGTATGAGGCCGACCTTCAGCCTTTGTCCATGAGAATCAGAACTAATTCTGTTAAATATATTGCCAAACTACAAAGTCTCGGATCTTTTAACAGAACTTCGAAATTTATTTTACAGTGGACAAGCAACCAGAGCCTGAAAAAGGACAGCCCTGTTGGGGTTATGTGGAAACGAGGTCTCTTGGATTTTAACATTGAACCATGAATCCCTTTTAGCTGCTTGACGCCAAATACCTCTTTGGATAGAGTTAGTTTTAGTGACCAATTATTGACTAGTGCCCCTAAGCACACTCAGCACCCAGAGATGATGAGGCAATTGTCACTGGAACTAATCAACAACATCCCTTCTCGGGCTCTGGTACTCTATACAGATGGGAGTAAATCGGACTCAGGTAGGACTGGCAGCGGCGTCTATGCTAAGTCCGAGGACGGTTTGGTTTTTCGCTGCAGATTTCGCAACCCAGATAACTGTTCAGTTTTCCGATCGGAACTTCTTTCCATTCGAGAAGCCTTAAATTTTGCCCTACATTTTGAAAATAGCGACATCTATATTTTGACGGACAGCAAGAGTTCAATTCAATACTTAAAACATTGTCCTGAAATTCGAGAAAAAACCGGTCAAGCGGTTATTTCCAAAATTGATACACTTTCCAGAAAAGTAGAGTTTGCTTCCAATGGATTCCATCCAATGTTGGAGTATTTGGCAATGAGGAGGCAGACGTGCTTGCGAAAGAGGGAAGTGCTCTTCCTTCTGCAACCTCTAGTGAACTCTTCACGTCCGAAATATATTCTATTCACAAGGCTAAAGCAAATTCTGCTTGGAAAAATCCCCCCACACATGATTGGTATGCCGGGAACCGTCCTGGTCTGTCTCTACAGTCCGTAAGCACAAGATCCGCTCAGACTGCATTGGCCAGGTTGCGTAGTGGACACATTAAAAGCTTAAAATTCATCGATAAGGAAAAGACTTTTTCTTCTTGCCCTTGTTCCTGTCCTGCTTCTCCTGCCCATATCATTGATTGGCGCCTCTGCGAGGCAGCTGTGGAGTGGGGAGGGCAAAGGACTTGTGGACCTGGTCCAATCTTGAGCCAGGGGGACATGAAACAGCAACAACAGGGATTTTAGCTCATCGCTTTTCATAGAAATCTGATAATAGTTTACGAATTTCGTCAATTATTTTGTGTGTTATGCGCAATATTTACATGCATGTTCGTAAAAATAGCTGAAATTTTCGGGAAGATATAAAGATTCCTTTAAAAATCCTAATTTGTTCGCATTTTTTTTGCTTATTACTTACAGCGTTTCCAACCAAATTGCATGAAACTTTCAGAATATGTGAAAATTTGAAGTAAATACTCTGAATATTAGAGAAGTTATGAGCATTTGTAATAAATGATTTTTTACTGCGCTTGCGCTGAAGACAGTCTAATTTTTCTTTCACAGCATCAGAGCCAGATATAAAAGGCAACTTATATAAAAATTCCAGTTCAATACCTTTAAGATTCAAAAAGATATAGGCATTTTGGCCAGCTATGTTTTATTTTAAATGCCATCAGCTGCCTCTAGACGGCGTTTGCGCACCTATGTTTTTCACCTAGGTGATTTTGTATGCTTATCGTATGCCTGACCTACCCTTTCATTTTTGCCAGATATTTTTGAAACACCCTGCATTTCTGAGCCAGATTTTAGAGTCAAGAGAACAAAGGATGAGTCTGGATGATGATAGGAAGGAAGGTGACAAAAGTATCAGGGCTCTTGTAATGTCAGTACAGTATTTCTTAGCATGGAACGCAATGAATGAATCCCAAACCCACTGTGAAGAGAGGAATTTATATTAATTGGAAGAAAAATTCCTCTTCATATACAGGGTGACAATTATTAACCTATATGACATACAAAATAAAATTTTCAAAAACTACTGGGTTCGAAAATTTTATTCAAATCTTAAAAGTTTCTACAGATATTCGGATTTAGTTTATGACATGTTCGATATGCTTGCCATCAATGGCAATGTCGTGGCGCAGATGAAGAGCAAAATTCTGCAAAAATCATTGAAGTGCCGAGACATCGACACTACCAGTTCTCTCGAACTTTTCAATCACATTTTCGATTGTTATAACACTTGGACCGGTTGTCTTCAGCTTGAACTCGGTTGCAACTTTCCTTTGAGCCGCAATCGGGCTGTTATTGCTCGAATAGTAGGCCTTGACGATCTATATACGCTCAGAAACGCCATATTTCGACATTTTCAACGAAAAATGAACAACAATAAGTGTGCGCATGCTCAAAAAAATCCCAACATGCCCTGCAAACAACCGCCAAGTTTTAACTGAATCTCGAGAACGCTTCAAAAGTTATCAAGGCTTTTTTTTCCATATAGGTCAATAATTGTCACCCTGTAAAAGTAGTACCTCAAAACGTCTAACACGTTTGCATGTAAAATTCAGTGAATCAAAGCTGAATTGTTGCTGTTTATGATGCATTGCCACTTTCATCAGTTTTGTATTCCGATGAAACATATGCAGATAAAAATTGCTGAGGCATTTCAAGGAATTTGCTCTTTTTTTATATGCTCCATGACCTTATAAAAAGAAATTTTCATATTGTTTAGCAACGGATTCGGAAATCCTCCGCGCTTTTGCGCATATCCCGGGCGGAGTTATTTTCATCAAAATAGAGGGGAAGTGAAGAATGGAAGGGTGATGTTTACATTTTTCTCAGCGTGATCTATTGTTTAGCAATGGATTCGGAAACCCTCCGCGAGTTTGCGGATGCGCCGGGCGGAGCTGTTTTCATCAAAATAGGGCAAAAGTGAAGAATGGAAGGGTGATGAATCCATTTCACTGAGCGAGATTTGACAAAGTACTCCGGAAATGCGCTCATATGACTCATTGCCTGACATCCCTTTCCGGAGTAAAGTCTTCCAAGAGTGGTAGTCTCGGAATCCGTTGCTGAACTATGTATGGTTCAATTTTGTTTAGGAGTTCTGGGGCAATTCTGGGAACGCCCAAAGATACCGTAAAGAAATTGAATGCAATTTATTCGGTTCAATGCCACAGGAAAAGGCATTGAAAGTATGCATTTCTATTATAAAACTCTCACGCTCACAGCACGAAAGGCAATATCGTAGATCCTTTCAGAAGAGGAAAAACTACCTCCTTCTGAGAGGATCTACGATATTACGGAATACCTTTTGTTTCAAATCCAGCATTTTCACTAATTAATTTCTCTTTTAAACATTTTTGAGAAAAAAAATTGGATTGTTTATAAATTTCAAATTGATTCTTCTTTAATTAACAGGCTCTATACGAATTAAAGCCAGAAGATGTAAAAATAGATAGCTGAATTTTCTTACTACAGCTTATTGTTCTTGGCAAATTATTGAAGTGTTCTGAAGATTTAAATATTTCATTTTCCCTACAAGTAAATTGAAAGTTCTACATTTTGTTTCTTCTTTCTTTTATTGTTTAACACTTTTATTTAACTTGACTGGTTTCATGTCTGCAAAGATGGAATTTTGTAACTTCCGATCGATTTGCTGCTTTCTTCCAGTAATTCGATTTTCCACCTCTTTTCAGATATGCTAAAGTTCTGAAATTTTGTATACTTATATATTCTTGATGACAATATACTTCTTTAATATTTTCAGACCTTAATTATGAATTTGATTAAAAATTAGTTTAATTAAATTTTAGTTTTCATAACCGCAACATCACCTAGGAATGAATTTGCGAAAAAATCGATTTCGAAAAAAATTGATTCTGATTGCGAAACAATTGATGATTGATGAAATATAAATTAAAGATTGAAATGCAAAAAATTATATAAAAGAAACAATTTCTGCTTTTTAGTACACTAAAAATAGGGGTCTTTTCTGGAAAATGAGAAATTCTTAATTACATTAATTAAGATAAATATCCTATTTTAAAGGAATTACTCTGAAAAAGTCGCTAATAACTTTGAAGATGAAACTAATCACACAGCAACTGAGCGCCCA
>BGPR01051528.1:0-10812 GCA_013235015.1 Araneus ventricosus
TTAAAACCTTTTTGAAAACACTAATTTTGAAATATAGTCGTATGCCCCTAGTTTAATCATTAGTGTGTTATTTTATTGAAGTTAAGTGAATGCAGAAGCATGGAAAGTAATATAAAGGGAAATCTTACCTTCCGAGCTGGCCATAAGATTTAATGATGAAGAAGCTAGCGGAAACATATAAATGCATGAAGTGATAATGCGTAGATTGAGCAACAAAATATGCAAATTTGAATAACGGTCGGGAACATAATGGAAAGGATCGATTGATAGACACCCTTAGTGACCCGGTCTACCCGGAAGGGTGTAATGCCCAGCATGAGCCAGTGGGGAAAACAGACGTCTCCCGACAGCACGACAAGGCAACGGGCCCTCCCCTAGTTAAAAAAAAAAACACTTCAAGGCCAATTTCAGTACCCGCACAACCCCCCAAAATCCATTGCCTTCTTTAAAATGTGTACACACTTCACCCATTAACAAGGATGGAGATTAATTATATAGTAATAATAAAGAACATATTTCCATTTTCTGCAATATTTACAAAAGATCACCTTGGTATAGGGATGGTGGTTATTGCAAAAATAATCGGGTTTCGGATATTCAAGTTTCCCTCACCTCCGGTTTGGCTTGGCGGTTATAACCGCTCAAAATAACCTGATTTTGAAATAACCGACTTTCGCCTTTTTTATTATAAAAAAATGAGCCGTTTCTAGACAAAGTTTTTATTAGTATCGTTTCTGCAGGAAATCAATCCATTGGCCAATCTTATTGCCTGTTCAAAAGGACTCCTTCAGTAATCCGCCAAGCAACAGATGCGTCGAGGTAGCCGTTGTCGTTGATTGGTCTAAGATGATAAAATTCAAAGCTTCATAACTTCGTAAATTTTAGTTTAATCGAACCTGAAGTCGAGCCTATCTTCCGAACCGATTTTTGTGTCCGGTAAATGGATTTTAGAAAAAACCGGGACAAAAAAATAACCGAAAAAACCGGTTTCGGGTTCAAACCGATAGGTTTTCCGATCCCTATTTTTATCTATTAAAAAATTTTAGAGTTATTTAAGCAGTGGTTTTAACATAATAAATGGTTCAATTTTTTTAAAAATAACAGTTTATAGCGGGAACCAAAAACACCGGTTAACTCTTTAATCCCGAGGCGACTTTTTTCGTCTAGACCCTTTAAAACCGGAAGGTTTTAGGAGGAAACGACATGAATTTGACTCTCCCAATCTGGGTGGTCATTTACCCCACGACCCCAGCCCCTGCTATAACCTTCCCTTACGGCGCACGGAAATGGGCTGTGGTTGGTAAGGATAATTGGACCCCCCCCTACCTCGCTTATCTCCTAAGCTATCTCAGAAACTCACCTCCCCTCAAAAGAAGCCAACAGCGTCAGACCGGCCTTCGTCGCTTTATGAGGATATTTTAGACCTCCCGAAAGAGGGTTAACCATAACAAAACAACCGGTAGGTTTTTCCCAACCCTACCCAGATGCCAAAGAAAACAGTTTATAAACAGTCAAATCTTACACTATCCAATTCAAATTTACAAATCAATGCATCTGGGGAAGACACAATTACAGCATAAAATCCCCTTCGGCGAACCATTAAATATCCACACACAAATGGAGAAAAGGAAATACTAAAAATAATAATCACTTGATCATTAACAAGTATCATTTGATACTAACTTCCTGGTCCTTGAAGCGAGGAATGAATCAGCATAGTAAAACAGCGGGAGTGTTTTCCCCTAAACTTTCTCGTATACTTCCCGTAAACTTTCTCGTAAAGGTGCCTTTTTCTCTTACCCCGCGTGGCTAAAAAGATTCGAACCTATTGTTACCCAGAATCCAATGACTATCAGAAGATTTTTCATTATAGTGATTGAAAAATATCTAGGCAAAAAATGAAATTCAAAGAGATGCGTAGCGATTTTCTTCTCTTACCGGCTCAAGGACAAACTGACGTAGTTCGCTACTCCGTAATGAAATTCCTCTCCGTTCTTCGGGTACGCATGCGCGTGGACAACGGATTCTCTTCAAAAGTAAATTATACGGACCGACAGACAGTCAACCATTTGATGGATTTGGCCCAAAATTTGATACGGACCTACATTCATGACGATAAAGCTGTGTATAAAATTTTATCCATCTGGCTTTTCAAGTTTTTGAGTTATAGCGTTCGCATGACCTCGAACATGCAGACAGACAGACTTCCCGTTGACGGATTTTGTCGAAAATTTGATAGAAACTTACAAATTATGTTTAAAGACCACATACCTAATTTCATCCTCGTAGCTCTAATAGTTTTCGAGTTATCGTGTTCAGAGACACACAGACACAGACAGACATAACTCTAAAATTGTGTTTTTCGGACTCAGGGAGGTCTAAAACGTGGAGATTCGTCAAAATCTCGAGTTCGAATTTTTTGACGATTACAATACTTTCTCTTTGTATACTTCGTATACGAGAAAGTAAAAACACGTCTGAATTATTTCACGCAATTTTGGCGCCATAACGTCCGATTCTTTCCATTTGATAATGACGCACACCAAAGGGCGAACCAAACAGAACACCACTCCATACCCTGCATCCGGAATCAAAATGGCTCGTTCTTGGATGGTATGGAGCAAACATCCAAGCAAGTTGGATAGGTATGGAGCAAACATCCAAGCAAGTTGGATAGGTATGGAGCTGTCGTGGAAGGTGAGGACAGATGCTGTCTTAAAGAAGATGATGGAGCCTCCAAAGTAACAAACATGCCTTTTATTTACAACACACTAAAACCAATATTCACTCGACATACATGCTAGTTACAGATAAGCCTAATAACTGAATCCGCTAAAGGTTGAGGTGAGATTCCTGCGAAAGAGCTGGCGTGAGCAGGTGCGAACGAGCAACCAAGCAAGAATGACGAGACTCGTGGTGCTGGAAGCATCCAAATATATGCAACATCGCCACCGACGTCACCCGGTACAGCAGGAGCGCCATCTACAATATCAAATACTTTCCACAGGAGCAACGATCACAAACGAAACAAGATGAAACAATTTAACTACTTTATAATTTATATAATTACTTCGTAGTTAAACCCATTTATTATATTCAATAACTCTAAAATTTTTAAATAGATAAAACTAGGGATGGGAAAAACCAATTGGTTTTAACCGGAAACCGGTTTTTCGGTTATTTTTTTTGTCGCGGTTATAACCGGTTTTTTTAATATCCAGTAACCGGGGAAAAAATCTGGATCGGAAGACAGGCTAGATTTTATGTTCGATTAGACTAAAATTTACTAAGTTATGAAGATCTTAATTTCATCATCTTAGACCAATCAACGGCAACCGCTTCCTCGAGGCGTCTGTTGGTTGGCGGATTAGTGAAAGAGTCTTTATGAATAGATAAATATTGGCCAATGGATTGATATCCTCTAAAAACAATATTAATAAAAAATTTTGTCTACAAACGGCGTTTGTTTTCTATGGGAAAAGAAACCAAAAACCGTTTATTTCAAAAACCGGCTATTTTGAGCGGTTATACCTCCAGGTTAAAACTGGGATGAAAAAAATCTGAATAATCGAAAGCCGGTTATATTCGCAATAATCGCCATCCCTAAATAAAACTAGTTTATAAAACCAAGTACAAACCGGGCATAAAGAGGAGGAGCCGTACAAAAACAGTTCTTGACGTATTTAATTTCTCATAATTTCAGGCAGAGGGACCAAGTGTGAACCCATCAATTACCATTTGATAAGTAAAAGCTTAAATTATAAAGCAGCTAACATTAAAAAAATATATGTAAATAGAACGGATTTTATTTTATTTATTTACTACCCGCTCCGGCTCAGCCTACCCAGAAGAGTGTAAGGCCTTCCACTGGTCGGAGGGGAAACATAAAACAAAAGAAATGAACTACATTAAAAACGAGTTTAAGAAAAACCCCAAGGGGTGAGCAGAACAATTTAAAAATCATCGCTGACAACAGTGTACTCAAAAAAAAGATAAAGAGCAAAAACACAATACACAAAGCACAAAAAGATAAAAAGCGAAAATACAAAACGCAAAACACAAAAGGCTTAACATTAAAAACACAAAATACAAAAAGATAAAGAGCAAAAACACAAAACTCAAAAACACAAAACGAAAAAACACAAAACGCAAAAACACAAAGAGCAAAAACTAAACATTAGAAACACAAAACACACACAAAAGATAGCCAAATTAAAATCAATAGCATTTAAAACCAAACAGTTACAAACAAAAATCGAGAGACAATACGCATTACAAAAACTCCACCGAAGCACACCCGAGATCTAAAAACTTTACAATGGACAAGATAAAATGGATTATATTAATCAGTTTCAATTGGATCCCGACATGATTAATATTTAAAGCCTTTTCTTGAAAACACTAATTTTGAAATATAGTTCCATGCCCGTAGTTTAACCCTTCACTGTATACTGTAAAAATTTGATACATAATTTATTTTTCATGTTAATAATGAATAGAAACTTTTTGTCCACTGGTACACACTGTATCAGATTAGAAACATTACAAGAGACCGGATAACAATCATTCGTTCCATTTTCCGTGGACAGCAGAGGTCCTATTGATAAGTCTGTGGTAATCAGTTATTCTTGATGCACATATTGACATAATTAAGCAGTTTTTAGAATTTAAAAGGAGTCTTGCGTCTTTGATGGTTTCATCAATTGCTCATGTATTTACCATTTGATATTACTTTTAAAATCCTTTTTCATTGTTTTATATAAAAGGAAATAGGGATTTGTTTCGTTCATTAAATACAATTCAATAATATCACAATTCTATTCTGATTTTTTGTATACTTTTCTGTTGTTATATCTGAGATTCCCATGCCAAAAACATTTTTTATTTCGAAATTTTAAAAATCGGTCATTGAAGGGTAATCAAGAACTTCCTGCAAATGAAAATTACTAGTTTGTGGATAGTATTAGTACAAGCTGGCTGAAAGGAAAATCCGTTTCTTTACTTGTGTCGATTGTTTAGAAATTTTAATAGCGTGTTTCCTTGAATTACGAACAAGCAAACAACAGGAAATTCATACCCTCAGCTAATGGGTAAAATTTATTAATGGATATGAAGAGAAGGTCTTGTTGGTTTCTATGAATTCCGCTTGAGATGCTATCATAAGAGTTGATGATCAATTGTTTTTCTGTGTTAACAGTAAGGTTTAATTTTTCTCATCCATATGTATAAGAATGTTAAAAGTAAACAAGTTGAACAACTCTGTAAATCGCAGAGGTTCATCTAAGTTTCCATTTGTATACTATTTTACATCAATCAATAAATTTTGTAACAGGCTGGAGACTAGTGAGTCGGAATCGGACTATAACTCCGGTCCTATTTCAACAAAATCCATTGTCCTCGTCGAATTTAAGGATACGAAGTAAGAGATTTAGAGCTACGTCCTGTGTTCTAGGGTTATATATGAAACGGCGGGTATAATGAGGGTATATTTGGGTTCAACCTCCTTTAATGTCTTACTTCTATAACTTAGAATCTGCTTTGAGACTTAAAAGAATTAAAAAGATTTGAGAAGAGCACATAGACAACCTTTTGGAGGCAAAACGAATAACTCTCATATAATCATAAGAGCAAAGCTATTGTCGTAAGCTGTTACAGGACAATGCTTCTACTATATATAGTCTTCTATCCGTCAATAGTATAATAATTTAAAATAACAACATAATCAGTAGATATGATACGAAATATATTTGGACTTTTAGAAATGGAGTCAGAGGTTATTCATCGCATTAATGTGAATGGATTTTTAAAATAATATTCTTTTAGTCATGTGTCTTCCAATTTGTTTCTTCCTTTTTTTGTAATTGTTCCTTAAAGTTGTCCCTTAAAGTTTGCATGTCCTTGATCTATACAATAAAATATAACCCAGCGTTTGATAAACTGTGTTGTTACTTTCTTATACACTCATAAATGATGCGTTTTGTGCTTAGTCCATAGTAGAGTGAAAAGAACTGAATGCGAAATTTGGAACTTCCTCTTTAATGGGTCACAAATTAAAAGCACCTCCTAATTTGATTTTAAGAGAATGTACCAAATTTCATTTATCGACCTTGTTGCATTATTGAGTTATCGTATTCAAATTACATGGCAGACCCTAATCTATTGGCAGACCCTTTGATGATTAGTCTAATATTTTACGCTTATATACAATATTGCCTTTAAATCACACATACAAAATTCATTACTCTAGATTTTTGAGTTTTCGAGTCACGGCTTTCGCATCTATACTTATGAAAGGTAATGTTTGCGTGTGTGTGTGCGTTGCCCAGACGAAACTATAGCACTTACAGCTTTCAAATTTGGCGCACAGACAGACGTAATGGTAAATCAATGCACCTCGAAGCCAGAATTTTAAAATTCAATGTAGAAAATTTTTTATTTAATGTTTTGTGTTGTTTTGGGTCATTTTCGGCACGTTTAAAGCTGTAGTATCCTTTTTAATGATCGTTGAAAAATAATTAATGCACCATCAGATAGAACAAACATTTTCCGTTCTAATGAAGTTTGTTTTCAATTTCCAACGTAATTTCCTGAATTTTGAGAAATATTTAAATCATAATCACTTTAATGGTAATTTTTTATGAGGATTTCTTCAAATTCTCGCATCTGACGTTCTAGCAACTCTATAATTTTCATTTTCATTCAGCTTATAACTAGAACGTTTCTGTCGGATTTAAAACAAGAACTGTTAAAATATCTTATTCCGTTTTTTTTCGAATTAATTTTTCCTTGATCAGTTCGAACAGTTTTTTTGCTAGCGAGATTTGACAGTGAGAGTTTCTCCGGACGTTCCCAGAATTCATTGTTGTTTCCTTGAAGAAGGTGACGTAATATGCTTTCATCCCCAGTATGCATTTCTGGAATCCGATTCCTTCCGGTAACGTCAATGCATTCACGTCATTGTCGAGAGGAAAAATAAGCGGGGAAATCAATAATGTGTATCTTTTGTTTTGATTTTGTTTTCAAAACTTGTTTGCGTCATTGTGGGCATTTTTTCCCATTTTTTATAAGTTCTGATTCCACGGGCAACGCCATGCGCGTACTGCTAGTACACTATAATGGAAAGACAGACACATAGTCAATTCTTTGATGGAGATTTCATTGAACTTGGTACAAATCAAGATACTTATCTATATATCTAGAGGTAAAAGAAATACCAAATTCCATCCATATTTCCCATTATGCTTTGAGTATTCCTTTACACCATGGCGGACAGATAGACAGACTTCCTTCCGACAAATTTCACTCAGAATTTATTAGAAGCCCGCAAATTTATGGTACAGCCAAACTTCAAATTTCATTTTTTTTTATCTTTCTCCTTTATTCATATAATAGGGTCTCTGCCTCCAGCTCGCTAAAGATTGGTAATTCTCCTAGGTATGATACACAAACCCACTCACTTTGCTCGTTATAAATGGGACACTGTGTATCCTAGCAAAACCATATTTATGGTTGAGCTTAATAGTTTTATTTTAACTTATATCAACACAGAACAAATTTGTTTGCCTTGAAGAAGGTCTTTTTCTTGATTTTGAAAGCATTTAGAAGACAAATTTAACAGTCAAATGAAACTAAAAAGCAAATATTACGACTTAAGAATACGGTCTGGTCTCATCGACATAGCGCCAATTAGGTGAATTAGTGAGGTGAATTTCAATTTCTCTTTAAGAGAAGCTAAATGATGAGGGTTCTTGCAAAAACTGACATTTTTTAAACTTTAATCTTCGAATGGTATTCGAGAAAATGCAATTTAAATAATGTATTTAATTTATAAGTGTTCATGGTTTGAATTTTACTAAAATTCAGTGTTACTATTCGAAGATTCAAATTTAAAAAATATCAGTTTGTACAAAAACCCTCATCATTTAGCTTCTGTTAAAGAGAAATTGAAATTCACCTCATTGAAATGCCGACAGCTTTCTGAATTTTAATGGGATACAACTGGAATTTTTAAAAGTTGCTCTATATATATGGCTTTGAAGTTATGAAAGAAAAATTCTGCTGCGTCTCGCTCATCAATTCGCTCGCTCTCAAATTATTTAGTACAAACGCTCATAATTCCTGTAATATTCGACGCATTTACTTCAAAGTTTCATACAATACTTCTGTAACATATTGTCAAGTGTTCTGAAACTTTCGAATAATTTGAATGAAAACTCTGCATGTTATAAACAAAACACATGCGGAAAAATTTGGGATTTTTTAAAGAAACATTTATATCTTCTCGAATATTTGTGCTATGCTTATGAAAATGCTTGTAAATATTATGCATATTAAACCATAACCATTGATAAAAGTTACATCTCGTTATCAGCTTTCTGTGAAACAGGATGGGTGAAACTCCATTTTCGCCTTCATCCCTTTCTGGCGGTTCCCCTAATTGCCCTCGTGACCGAATCTTCACCGTAATATGTATATGATACTCTATTGAATGTCACACGATTCTCCAAAACTGATTTCGAAACATAGTTTTCGTATTAATTGCAAATTTCTCGCATTTTACGAAATGTTCCGTAACTTTTGTATGCCAGTGTATTTTCCATCATCCTAAACGGCTTTCGAACTTTTCTTCAATTGATTCATTTGCACATGGAATTCGCCTTCTTTCATTGCTTCGATACTATTTAACAGCACAGAATACTTAATAATTGGAGCATTTATTAATAATCCTTGAAGATCCCATTCCTATGTTTATAACTCTGCAATTAATTTTAACGGCAGAGGAGATTATAAGACACATTTAAGTAACTATTAAGCCATATTTATATTATCATATATTGCAGAAATTAAATTATGGTACATTATACTCGCCAACGACACAAGATTCAATAAATACATACGGTGTTCAATATTTGAGATACAACAAATCTATGTTATGAAATCGAGAAGAATATCATTAATTAGACTACTTGCATCATAAAACTGCGCAATTCCTGCATAATGTTAGTTGCTTAACGACCTCAAATAAGATTTATTCCGGATTTCATTTTCCTGCAGCATAAAAGAATGATTTAGATACTTAAATATTATATACACACATATATTTTCTTCTGATTTCCGTGTCTTCAATTATGTTTCAGAACTTGTCACACAATTTTATTTCTAATTGCTTCCTTGATATTATATAACAGGAAGTACAACCATCCAGTTACCGAAAATATAATTTTCTGTCATCTCATAAATGCTACTTAAAGGAAAGAATAACCAATTATTTTTCTAATTTTATCTTAAAAATGTATTCGTAAAATTTTATTGTTAACAACATTTATTAAGGCATTAAGAAAAGTGCTATTAAAACTATTAATGGAACACAAAAAGATAAAAATTCAGTTAGCTAGCACATGACATGACTAGTCCGCTGCCTCGTGCATCTCTCGTGTATTGCGCAGCATCGATTCTCTGTTTATATAAGTAGTTCCAAGAGTGAAGTCATCTGGGGTAATTCAGGATCGCCACAGATATTTCTATTATTACAGGTTGCAGTATGGCTCATGCGATTACAATTGTGGAGACTGAATTTATTTGGTGGCTTACAGGCGCATAAATAATCTAAATGATTTCCTTGCACTTAGAGTGAACAAAACAGTAATCAAAACTAGTTTAGCCCTCTCATGCCGGACGAGGCAGCCTAGAAATTTCCCCTTAACAGCGACGAAGGCCGGTCTGAGGCGGTTGGCTTCTTTTGAGGGGAGGTAAGGTTCTAATCGCTTAGGAAATAAGCGGTGTAGAAGGTTCAATTATCCTTGCCCATCATAGCCCATTTCCGTGCGCTTTAAGGGAAGGTTATAGCAGGGCTGGGGTGATGGGATGAATGACCACACAGGTTGGAAGAGTCCACTTGATGTCGCATCCTCCCAAAAATATCGGTTCTAAAGGGGCTAGAGGAAAAAAGTCGCCTCGGGATTAAAGAGTTAAAGTATAAATCCTTTGAATTTATGGAGGGTTTGTTTTATTTTTTGATAACATGTGTGATGTGAACTTTGATTGCAAAAGAGGGAAGATAATATTTATCCTACAGGCGTTCCAAGAATACCACATATCTAATCTCCTAATCACAAGGAGATTCTCTGTCCTCTTTTGCTGGGTTCCCTCTCACGTTGGTATATCTGGAAATCAACATGCAGACAATTTAGCGAAATCCGCTACCAATAGTCTTAATTCTCCTGTTCCTCTCAACGATATAAAAAAAAATACGTAAAAATCAAACTTCACTCAAATAGGCAAAGTCGGTGGAACCTTAAAGAAACAAATAAGCTTCATTCCATCAAACATCTAATTACCTGCTGGCCTAGTTTGCCTAACAGAAAACTCGACACTGTCCTCACTCGATTAAGAATTGGCCATACGAGATTCACGCATAGGCATCTGTTATTGGGGGAACCCGCACCTCTTCGTACAGCATGCCAATGCCAAATGACTGTTCTCCGCATTCTTATTGATGTGAACAATTTAATCATCAACGCATCCGCTGTTTCCATTCATCCTGTATCACTCTTAAAGACATCCTTCAGAAAGATCCTCATCCACAACTTTCTACTTTTTTAAGAATGATTGGTTTTTACTCTTTGATATAAAAATTTTTACCTTGTTTTTAGGTCATTTTTTCCTTGTTGCAAGCTTTTTAGACTTCGTATATTGACACTTCATACCGAATGACACTCCTTTTAACTAAACTCCTATACTAAGATTTTATCCTTGACCATATGTTTGGCGCAGCATAATCAAAAATGGTTTTTGCGCCAGTAAACTCCATCA
>BGPR01051530.1:0-10812 GCA_013235015.1 Araneus ventricosus
AAAAAATCATTTGAATAAGTGATAATTAATTAAACATGAATAATAAAATATAAAAGTATGTTCATACTATGATTCAAATCCAGTAAATTTGGAATTGCAGCATATAAAAATAGTACTATCCTTCCACGAGTTATATTGTACAATATATAAATCCAATTTAAAGGAAGAAATGATTTGTAATTTATAAAACAAATCAATTGAACTAGATGCCTTTTGGATAACCAAATAAAATATTTACAATTAAATAAAATATGAAACCACTTACTACAGCCTCCATACATATATACAAACCATATATAGCACATTTGATATGCATATATATGAAGAAGCAAAACATTCTTTAACTGGAAATTTGTGATATAATTTCTTCCAATGGCATTAAAACATTTCTAAATCTATTTTCCTTTTCATAAATTTTTCATCTAATATATTTAATAAGCAAAACATTGAGTTTAACTAGCTGCTAGGAAGAATATCTGAATTTGACGATCACAAAACAGCACTGGGTTTATGTGGAGTTTAAGGTACACACTTACTTCGTTCCTCTTAGGATTGCCAACTCTTTGCCGCCAAGAACGGCGATGAGACAACATTTGTTTTGGATGCATCTAGATGTTTTTAACAAGTGACAAGCATGCATGTGCACAAATTGATCTTTACATCGGTGTTTTGCACATCACGCCATATTGCGCCTTGCTTCGATTGGACTGTTTTGTTCATCTCTTCGATGCGATTGGTCGATTCATTCAAATCTCAATATAACTTCGCTTTGAATTATTTGGTTTGAATATCGGTTCAGTAACATGTATGTTACTCTGTGTGTTTCGTTTCTTAATGAATAAGTGAAGCTACGAGTATTCGCTATGCTGAAAGCGAAGTCACTGATATTTTTTAGGTTAAAAAATTTGCCCAGTACACACTCAAAATGCAAAAGGCATTGAATGTTCAATCTCTGGTTTTCAGGTGATGCATGCGTAAGAGAGCAATAAAAATTGCACTGCACATCCAAAACAGTATTTGGCGATGGCAAATGAAATTGCACCAAGAAAAATTGGCATGAAACAGGTGTGTATTGTAAACTCCACATTTACCCAGCACTAAGCTTGTTTGGTAAATGAAGCCTTAGCAACAGGAGAGGCGTTAGAATCTGCCCGACAAGGGCTGCTGTACAGGGAGGGGTGTAATGATGATTCTCTCAAATTTTTGCCAGATCTTTATGTACTAGTTGAATAGCCAGTTGCATGAACAGGGCACAAAAATTTGCCCCAACGGGGGAGGTACAAAGCATCCCTGACGGGGGCCACTGGTGCCATCCCTACTTAGCAAGGATGCTTTAATAAAAATCTCATACAAAATTCTCTTCTCTTGAATGAGTCAGGAGATGACTCTTCAGATTCTCTTTATATTTGTAAGCTTTGTCACAGAAGTCACATGCATAAGTCTTCTCAGTTGAATGAGACAGAAAATGCTTTTTTAAATTGCCTTTGAACGTAAAACATTTCCCACAGATCTCGCATGCATGAGATTTCTCATTTACATGAATAAGACAATGAGATTTTAAATTGTATTTATTCGAAAATGGTATGCTGCATATCTCGCAAACATGAGCTTCTGCATTTGTATGAATAACTAAGTGTCGGCCTAAATGACCCTTTGAAGCAAACGCTTTTCCACATCTTTCACAAACATAAGGCTTTTCATTTGTATGAAAACGATAATGCTCTTTTAAACTGCCACTTTGAGAAAATGATTTGTTGCATACCTCACAAACATGAGGCTTGGGTGTTACTGCTTTCAGTAGCGTCATTTCTCTAGCAGATGAATGACGATCAATATGCTTTTGCAAATTACTTTTTTGTTTAAAACCTTTCTGGCAGATCTCACAAACATGAGGTCTTTCATTTGAATGTGTAAGAAGATGATCTTCTAAATGATGTTTTCGAGAAAATGCTTTGTTGCATACATCACAAAAATGAACTTTTTCTTTTGTATGAATAAGTAAATGTTTCCCTAAATGGCCCTTTTGAGTGAACGCTTTTCCGCACAACTCACACCTATGTGGTTTCCGATTTAAATGTATCGCATTATGTTGGCTTAAATTACTCCTCACGGAAAAAGCTTTTCCACATACCTTGCACACATAAGATTTCTGGTTTGAATGAGTAGATAAATGATCTTGCAAAGTGCCTTTTTCAGCAAATGCTCTATCGCATACCTCACAAACAAAAGGTTTCTCATTCGTATGAACAAGTAAGTGCCTTTTTAAATTTTGAATCAAGGAAAATGCTTTCCCGCATATCTCACAAACATGAGATTTGCCTTTAGTATGAGTATTTATATGAATCATTAATATGTTTTTTTCAGCAAATGCTTTGTTACATATTTCACAAACATGAGTACTTTTTCCTGAAAAGTGTATTGGCACCTCACTACATGATTTGTGCGTATTATTGTTTCCTTCTAAATCACTAAATAAATGGTTGCTTAAGATATAACTATCCTGAGGTAACTGTTTCTCAAGCATATTGTCTACATTTATCTTCAATTTTGCTCGCACACTAGTCATATTTTCTAAGGTATTAATACATTTTTAATCACACTAACAATACTTAGTTTATCACATGTAAAGATGTGTATCGTGAATTGAAACGCTACTTACAAAACTTAGGCACTATATCAGTATGATAACATTAGACTCATGACAGTATTTCACGATCATGGGGGATCTTTTTTGGAACAGGGACTCGCAAACTTCAGATCCAGAAATTGAGTTTTCCTCAATGTGTCCCAAAGAATGTACACCTGAAAATGTGCCATAATTAAATAAGTTGAAAGGAAAAGAAAAGTACTATCTTTTTTCTATCATAGTAAAAATAAATAAACAGAACTTATATACAATTTAAAATACTAACAACTATGCATATTTCTCAGAATTGAAGTTTGACTCTTTGAAGAAACAATACAAAATTTATATAACACCATCCTTTTTGATATGTTTAGAATTAAAAAAATTTCAAGAAGTTCTAAGATTTTTCCCTATGGCATGAATTGTTGATATAATATTTGAGAGACAATAGTAGAATATGGAAATGTTTCAGACAAGTTCTAGATAAACTGCTATCCATTTTAGTGATTTAATAACATTTCTCTATCTTTTTTATTTAATGCCTATAAGAAATAAAGAAGCGATTCTTGTATATAAGCAACTAATTAATATGATAATGAACAATACTAATAAATTGTCGATATTGTATTAGATAAAACTAGGCTTGCCAGACGTCCCGGTTTTCAGACAAAATCCCGGTGTCCCGGCCAGTTTACTTCACGTCCCGGTAAAATTTAAATTTGATTATAGATGACCAAAAAAGTCTAAAAATAATAAAATGTGAAGGATTATTTAAGATAATTACTTTGTCATTTATTTCACTGTACTGTATGAAAATGAAAACAGTGATGGTCTGCTAATAAATAATATTGTCATCATATTGTCTTGTCTCGCCAATCGTGACCATGCGCGATGCAAGAGGCTCTCCGGACGAGTCCAATATTGAGCACTAAGAGGTGTAGTTTTAAAACGCTGAACAGTTTTCATGTGTCAATCTGACCAAAACAAATGCTGTTGATTGGGAAAACACCGAAACTTCTGCTGAAATTATTAATAGCAGTCTTCTTGATGTACCCAATATGAAAATAAACAATGATCAGCTGTTTGACGAAGTTGTGCTTGCTAAGGAGTATTTGCAGTCAAATTGAGAACAGTGGAAGTAAGAAGAGACTACCAGAGATGTGATTATTTCAAGTGAAGAAAAATGGCTCAGGCTGTTTGGTCACTTCAAGGAGAATCGCATAGCAGCCCCCAATCTGATCAAGATTGTTAAGTATGCCTTCTGCTTACCTGGAACATCAGCACCAGTTGAGAGAGTATTTTTTTTGATGAACAACGCATGGACTGATGATAAGGGTTTGATGAAGGAATCTACAGTTAAAGGCTTGATGACATGTAAAATTAATATCGGATTAGCTTCTGAAGATTTTTACATTAAGATTAAAAACAAAAAAGACTTTCTAAAAAAAGCCCAAGCCAATGAAAAGTACATGTAAATATTGCTCAAATTTTTATTCCTCATTCAAAGTGTTTCTTCTTACTTAAGTAACTTATAAATATTAACATGTAAGAAATAAAATGTTTGAATTGATATGCTTGTGTCATTTATTATTACCCCTGGTTTAGGTTCCTAATCAGTAACCATTTATTCATAGCATTGAGAATAAACTACCCTCTAAAAACCAGCCAAGGGTGTATACCTTTGAATACCCGCGAGGCTGGGAGTCATTCCGGTGTCCCGGTTGCATATTTACAAACCCTACCCTGATAGAACTGAGGCTGGAAATCGGACAATATGATTGGCTCGCTTCGCCGAGAGCCAATGACGTCGTTCTTTGCTCTCGTACCGAAATTATAACAAAACAAGTGATTGAATGTGGACTTGAATTCGTTTAGGTTTCCGTTGCTTAGACTTCGCGAATTTTTTTCTACGATACGCACCTACGTAGCAATTTTATTTAGTCTAGCGATTATCCTTTTTTCCTTTTTATCACTATTGGCCTTAATAATAATAATTAATAATTTTACTATTATTTAGCATTAATTATAGTTAGATTAGTTAACTTTGAAACATCAAATGCACTATTTTCACTGGAATGACGTTAAAAAACCTAACAACATTAACCTGTTAGTTAATACCCTTCAAACAAAGTTGTTATCATTAGACTTTTCATTAGTATAATTTCTTACAGTGTGGGATGTTTTATTGTTTATGATATTATAAAAAATAATTTCATTTTTAAAAATATTACAACCCACAGAAGAATGTTTTCTGTGCTCAACTGTGGGAAAACGGAGAAAAGTAGGACGACTCTTGTTTTGTTATGATTGCCGTACGCTACGTGCGAGACCTGAGAACGACGTCACTGCCCCTCGTAGCCAATGGTATTGGCCGATTTCCTGCCTCAGTTCTATCAGGGTAGGGTTTGTAAATATGCGTCCCGGTTGATCATTTCAGAAATCTGGCAAGCCTAGGTAAAACCAAAGTGTACGTACGTCTCTCGCCAAATCATGAAAAACTCGCCAAATGTCAGCCATGTTACCACATTTACTATGTTACCGTCCGCCATTGGGTTATCACATTTAGCGACTTTTCGCCAAAAAAGAATTCATGTTTGGCGCCGTGCCGTACACTTTAATTGAATATATTGCAGGATTCACATTTTATCGTGTTAGAGAGAAATATATGAATGCAATGGTGTACAGATGCATATCTAAAAAAAATAAAACAGGAGGAAAACAAGCATGCTTAAATATAAAATATTAATAATAATTAAAAATATTTACAGAAATGAATGATTACTTCATTATTTTAACAGAAAATACGTAACTTTAAAAAAAGGCATATGTATACAATAGAGTTCGTCTGAAAAAAACAACAACTGCTATTTATACCTTAGTTTTCATGGATCATCTAATTCGTAGTAAGAAACTCTGAACTTCCCAACCGGAAAAATAATATATGTATTTAGCAACATTTTATATAAGACGGAACTGATGTGATTATTCCTGTTTCAATAAAGTATCGCCGATTTTCGCCAACTTTTATCTCATTGACACTTTCCCCACTATCTCATATCATAACATCGCTATCGAAAAAACGCCAAATAGTCAGTCTCGGATAAGGAACATTGCCAAACTGCCAGTTTGTTTACACATCGGATGTCATCGTGTTAGTTTGCGCACAGCTCCTTTCGGCTTTTGGTAACGATTTCCCCACCTCCCCAGTGTGAGCAAAGCGCGAATTCCTCTCAACCAATCAAATACTCGGGGAAGGTGATAGTGATGTGTCAGATTCGTTCCTTTCGTAGAGTCGGATCCACGAATCCGAGTCCGGCTGCAGATCCGAATCCGCGAATTCGTTCCGACTCCGAAACGTAAATGGATTTATTGCTCATAATTGCTGTAATAATATTTATTACAGTAATTATGTAAACTTTATTATAAATTATTGAACTTGTATTTTAATATAATTACGAATCATAATTAATAACATAATTTTAATTATGTAATTAATTATATTGATATTAATTTTAATGAATAATTTTGATTAATAATAATTAATTATATTGATAATTTTAATGATTTTAGTTACTAATTATATTTTTAAATTAACATTTATATTAATTATTTAAAATTTCGTTTGTGAATTTAATGAAACTTTGCAAGAATCTTCAGTATTTTGAGACGCTTTTGATTTCTATTTTCTGGTTAGGACTTCCCATGAATATCATTTAATTTGTTGGAAACAATATATTTACTGAAGCGTTCAGTAATGAAATTTCAGCTCAGATTTCTTTCTAATTAAATATAAAGTCACCCAATCCTAATGAGCTTTATACAGTAAAAAATTTTTTAATCATCATCAAGGAATACAAAACAACTCTTTGCAGTTATCAAAGATCCACTGCTCTTAAAATATGTTATTAACTATATTAACAAAATGTAATTTTTTAGTAAATTCCTGTCAGTTAAATTAATTGCTTTTAAATTTTGAGCAAGCTATAGAGGTCATTTAAACATACCGGGCAAGTCACGTGCATACGTGGCTTGGTCGAGAGAACGTCTTGTTACGAGCCTATTGATATGGGTTCGATCTTCAGTAAGCATAGTCTCTACAAGGTTAATGTTTTATAAATTATAATTTCTGATATTCTCTTTAAAAGGTACTTTATATAATATATATTCAGCATTTTATTTTATTTCACTCTTTATTTCCAAACCTATTTTATTATTAGATAAATTTTAAGTTATTCCTTAAACTTATATATATGTATGGGTATGGAGAAATATATATAAGTATGGGGGGAACTAAGAATAGGAACTATTTAAAATTTATCTAATAATAAATCATGTTTGGAAATAAAGAGTAAAATAAAATAAAATGCTGCATATATATTATAAAATAACTTTTTAAAGAGAATAATCCGAAATTAAAATTTTCAAAACATTGTCTTGCAACGACTATGCCTGCTCAGATTCGAACCCGTGTCAGTATGGTTCGAAACATGGCGTTCTACCAACCTTACCACGGAAGCATGTGCTATGGAGGGCATTCTTAAATGAAATGTTCAAAACCAAAAAGTATAAAAAAAAATTTCGAATTTACTCACTTGGAAAAATATTATTTCTTAACAATTTCTAAAATGCGCACCTGTTTGCTGACTTATCTTAAACTTTTATACCAAAAATTCATGACTGTTTGAAAAAAGTACAGACTCAAATATTTCTCTTAAATAGTTTTTATCGAATCTATTAATTTCAATGTACCGAGATTCAACTAATGAAATTATTTTTGAAGTTGAAATCTTGAGTCAAGAACAAAAAATTATAATTATTTTTAATTATGATTATTACGAATTCTTTTTAATTGCATCTTTTTACTAGCAACTCTTTTACTTTTCAAGCAATATCAAAAGAATCATTGATCAAACCAACTATTTTACTGTTCCTTTGTAAACAACCTAAGAAATCGATCTTTATGCACCAGTGTTGTAGTGGCAAATTTTTCAGTGGGTTAACGCTAAAAATTCCAACATTTTATGTGGGTGGCACCAGGCACCACGACACCCCATATGGAGACTAGAGGCCTTTATGATGACAAACAGGGCAAAACGAGAGGGGGTAGAACAAATTGACCCCGAGGGTATTTCTTCACTATCAGGGGGCTTGTTAAATGGTTGAATTTACGCCGTTATCTGTGACGGAAAAGGGTGACTGAGGATGTGGATCCTTGGCGGGTGGCTTTGGTATTTCATGTTAAATATGCCTGCAGCAGTAGCAAGAAATAATACTTCACACAAAACTTTTACTTTTCAACCAACTTTAAAAGAACAAAAAAAATTTACTGTACATGAAAATTTTATAATTAATAAACTGCAAAATTGGCGAAAAAATGGGATTTTATCGAAAAACCAGTGGGGGGTACGCCGTTCTCCCGCGTACCCCCTCCACTACACCCCTGGTATGCACAGCGTAACCGATTGCATTGATTCAAATCAACAGAATCTTAGCATCTCCTGCTCCACACGAAGAAACTTATCTGCATCCATGACCCCATGGGGTCTATTCTGGTACCCCCAAATGATATATCGCGTTCATTCCAGAACATTCAGGAATTGTTCATTGCAGGAATGCTAAATTAGAATTTAATTGATGCTAATGTTTCATAGCGGCCTCCGAGTTTACTTGGCGAACTTCGGATTACGCCAAGCAGATCGTGGCTATGAGTTTGCTATGATGATGTTTTGGCGAGATTTAGCGGTGTTTCCGGGGGCCGCTATAACAAATAAGACCGAATAAATGAATGAAAAATTTCAGCACATTTTGCCATGTTCATCTTTTAGCAGTACAAATGTTTAAGCTTATTTCACATAAATAGACATGGTGTAGGGTTTGTGAACAAATTTTATATGGGAATTAGTTTGTTGTCGTCTGAAAAACATATACATTGCTTAGTTTCGGTAATGGAGTCAAGTTCACAGTGTTTTTGTGATCTACTGATTCGAAGTGAACCATGTGCCACCACATCATAATTATTAAAATTTAAATATAGTTTATTTTTGATAGGAAATGATACATAAAGAAATTTAGGTTTCTGTATGAGGACAGTTCCTCATAAAAAGAGTTTTGGTCTAAAGAAGAAAAAAATGTCTAAGAAATACACACTACTCAACATTATGGGGTCTATTCTAGTACCCCCGGTTGGGTTCCGTTGTTAACGTGCGGAACCCAACCCAACCGGGGGTACCAGAATAGACCCCTATATGAACTACAGTATTTCGATCAGTTACTGAAACATTTGATTAACGGGTCTATTCTGGTACCCCCGGTTGGGTTGGGAGACGTCACTTTTTCCGCACGTTAACAACGGGAAAAGTGACGTCTCCCAACCCAACCGGGAGTACCAGAATAGACCTCTAACCCTCTGACTGCATATCCCACGGGTTGGAAGTTCGTCTTTTCTGATGCATCCTGCGATTTTCGCAAGCTATTAAGTTTACTTGGTACTTTTAAAACATTGAATCGTATTATAATAATAAAGTCCTGCATGCAAATAACAATTAGCTTGGGTCAATGGTATTTAAACATGTTTTAAAACTTTGCATCTAAATAGTAATCCAATAAAATTATGCAGTCAGAGGGTTAAACCAAAATTATGCAGTCAGAGGGTTAAACCAAAATTATGCAGTCAGAGGGTTAAACCAAAATCACGGAAGTTGTCAAGCCAAGTGCACAGAACCAGATTAGGCCCTTTAGCTACAAGAGAGTTTGTTTCAGTAGATCATGTGGAAAAATATTTTCTTTTAAAAAATTTAAATTTAAAAATAATGTTTAATGAAGTGGTAAAACATTTGCAAAATCTTGTTTTAACATATTCCAAATATTCAAATACAAATGAAAACACGAAAGCTGTTTTATCTTCGAAAAACATAAATAAAATCCAAAAACTTATCGAAGAAAACTTAACAAAACCCCGTAAGAATGATGATTTGAGATTTAAACGATACTCGATCTTGATTTGAATATGTTCGAGTTAGTAGCGCTTAGAAATCAAACGAAAGTTGAAAATTAAATTACTCTGAAAATATTGGAAGAAAATGTAGAGACCTCGGGGTCCTAGGCAGCTGCCTACTATGCTTATTTGATAATGCCGCTCTGGAAGTGCATTAGGGGTAGACCCACGTAGAATGTACGTTTGCAGCGTTTGATTTTTACTTGATATTATCTTGTCATGGCAAATTTGACGCGTCAAACTTGATGCGAAACTGCTGCAAACTAACAATGCAGAATCGCCACCCTTGCTTGCAAAACGTGTTTGCCCTAAGTTCGCCACGGCGAAAATAGACAACTAGCGCCACCCCTCCTTGCAATGCAAGCTTGCCGTGAATGTGCATGACAAGTTCACAGAACGATTGCAAAACAAGTTTGATGCAAAGATGATAGAGCACACTAAGAGACACTGAAACAGAGAAAGATCTTTGTCTTAAAAAAACATCCGATTTTTAATAGCATCTCCTAGACCGTCCTTTTTATTAATTCAATAAATCAATGATAATTTGTGAAAAACTAACTTTTTTTATAAAAAAAAATTTGAAACATCTTCCATCTTTTTCTAGAACTCGCACTTTAAAGAAAACTTTCAACTTTCAACATTAAGAAAAAGGCGATAACGTTTATAAACAAAATTAAACCTAAAAAGCAGTCAATGTTTGTTGAAAAATAATAACTTATACATTTCGTCCCATTTTAAAGTAATTACTTTTGAACTCTAATTTCATAATTTATTCTGCTAGCAAAACGTAGTTATTAGCGAAAATCGCTCTCTGACTTCAAATCATATTCTCAACTTAAAAAATTGATGAAATCAAGAAAACAGTTTAAAATAAATCGTATACGAATCGAACGATGTATTAGCGAAATCTATCTTCTACTCTCAGAATTTAACTGGCCGAGTGGTTAGAGCTTCAGCTTAGGAGGCGGTAGGTCGCGAGTTTTAATCCAGTTTGTGTTCGTACTCTGTTTTTGCTATAGCTTGCAATGAGTTTGACGTGACAAGCTTGCTGCAAGTTCGTCGCGTGGTGACTTCGAAGCTGACGTTAACGTGCTGCAAGCTTGTTTCAAGCTTGCACTCTTGTCATGCCAAATTTGTTGCAAGCCTGCAGATTTTGCAGAGCAAGATTGCTGCAAACTAAAATTGCTATCTG